>UCOJ01000454.1:0-102905 GCA_900474305.1 Cecidostiba fungosa | reverse complement strand
CCTTTACAACTATCCTCTACTCTTAAAAAAGTCATAAGCTTAACACGTAACCTTATGGAGCCGTAGTCGTTTAACGCACAATTTCATTATAGCGCCAAAACTTTTCTTTAGATTTTGTTAAAAAATTTGTATGTTATTAACAAGAAAATTTGAATGAGAATTTTAAAATTCATATCAGTCCGAACTTTACTCTTCTTCAAGATATAACTAATGAAAGTATCCCGCTAAACCCAACTTTTACGCGCGCAGTACGAGAGATTCAAACAGTTGTTGAGACATGGCAACGCCGCAGCCCCGCTTCGAATATTTGTATTAGATCTGAGCCGCATGGCTATATTGTAGCGTTGCCATGTCTTCGTGCTCTCAAGCGGCAACTATAGTGCGTGCGTATACACAACACTGGGACTTAGGAGGAAGAGTAGGGGTATACCACCCCTTAAATAGATCGGCTGGCCGCTGGGGCAGAGACAGTCTACATGATATTATATAGTCAGTCTGTCCGAGTGCGTCGTACCGATATATTCTATTCTTCATAGTACTATGTTAAGTATTCCCAAAGTCAAAGATCACCTTTACATTTTGAAAAAGTAGACGATCGCCAATACACCGTAAGTAAACTTTCGTAACAGCAAAATTCCTCTTCCACGAATATCGTCACTTCAACTGCAGCAGAAAATTCATAAAAATTTCCCATACAGGACATCGGTAATAAGTAACCGGACATCGCACTTCCAAACCGTATACGAAGATGTCTTTCGGCAAAACAAAGAGTTACATTGTATGCCGTAGCAGCAGCAGTGATGCTGGTGGTAAAATTGTAAGTACCACGCACTCGAATCCCTACGAAGAGCCAGGCGTCAGAGGCTGGGACCAGATGCTGCATCGAGCGCTTAGCGAAATTTTCCATGAACGCCGTCTCACCGGCAGCCAAATCAAAAGACTTCTCAACACTGCACCCAGGAGGCCTACCAGGAATAATTGTATATTCAAGATGATTCTGAAACGGGCACCCGCTCTCAGCAAACTTTTACTAAAAAGAGAAAAGCTCTCGCTCTTGTGGATCGCCGTACTGAGTTATTATCAGGAATCAGCGGAGCTGCTCGTTCGCTCCGGTGCTAATGTCAACAAACTCTTTGGACTGGATAACTCGTCCAATGTCACAAACAGATCGACCCTTCTCCACGCGCTGGTTCAAATGTACCCCTGTTCTTGGAACGAGGGATTCATCAGTCTCGTATTAGAACATGGCGCCAAGTTTGAAGTTCGAGACTCAAACAGCCGTACAGTTCTGCATTTGGCGGCAAGCAATTGCCGAGTCAACGTGACTGCAATGCTTATGGAAAAAGGAGTCAACGTCAATGCCGTTGATGATAGGGGCCTTACGCCACTTCTCGAAGCAGTCGACAGCGGAAATGCCAGCGAACTGGTGCCGATGTTTGTGAATCACAGAGCCACCGATATTCACGTCAGGGATAAAAATGGGTTTAACGTCTTGCGGTACTTAGCATGGGCTTCTGGAGAAAATGTGGAGCTGGCGAGAATCTTAATCGAGAAGGGCGTCTCACCTAAGGAGGCAGGCTCGTTGCAGTACCAGCCGATACACATGGCCGTCTGGATGGGCCATAATGAAATGGTAAGTAAAAGTATTATTCTTATATTCTTATAGGTATGCCGCTGTAGATTTAATTTCAAACTCGATTGGATATTTGAGAAGTAGCTGTACATGTGCGACACGTGAATTTAACTCTCCGGTGAGCTGGTAGAAAATTAACGAGTGAAAATCGTTAAGAGGTTAATTTTTGCTTGACCTTTTTTATTTGATATAAATAAAAAAATCAAGGCGGAAGTTTGTTTAAATATTACTAAGATATTTGAATATTACTATCTTGATATGCTTTTATAGTAATAAGCTAGTTTACTCCTTTTTCTGGGATCAATAAGTATGTATGTTTTATTGAGAATATTTAGATTTTTCATAATTGCGAGGTATTATTAAATCATAACAACGATTTAACAAATTTTAAGCAAATATCTAGCTTAATCTTAAGCTAAGATATCATATCCAAACATTTATTTTGGTTAAGCGACGTTTCAGCTGAATCGTTAACTATTAATTGGCTAAATTGTCCAAAATTAGCTTATTTTTTGCTAATAAATCGTTAAGATTTCTACGAGGGTGTTATTGTTTATTTTGCAGGTGAAGCTATTTTTGGATCACGGCGCAAACATTAATTCACTGGCATATTACAACGAATTTCCTTTGTATATCGCTGCTCAGCAATGTAACCTGGACTCAACAGTGCTGCTAACTCTGCTTAAACGGGGCGCGAACATTGATTTGAAAAACAGTAAGGGTGAGACCGCATCACACGGTCTCGTATTAAACTGCAGTGCTCGCTGGACTTGTGAAAACACGAAGGCGAAGATAAAAATACTTTTGTCCGTCGGTGCGGACATGTTTGCCGAAGCTAACGATGGATCAACACCTTTCGATATCATTTGCCGCAAAAATATCGAAAATTCTTGGATCAGAATGATACTGAAGACACTGGCGTTAAAAAAGGCTCGCCTGCAACCGGCGGTCGATTTGGGAGAGGAAAGGTTCGTCAAGGCATATCCGGAGCTGTGGGATTTTTATAATGAGTGCATCGAGGAGATGAATAAGGTGAAATCCACGAGCTTCATCGAAACCTGTACATTTTTCCAACTCTTAACAAAATGCCAGTGTCAGATAGCAGCGTTCATGCGGAATTGCGAATTCGGGAGCAAATTCGGGCAGTACAATCTCAGCGTTTTTCCTATGTATGGGGAAGACATTCTCGAAGCTTTCAAGCGTGCGGAACACTATTATCACTCTGTATTGGAACAGAAGAGGTTATTCAACGAGGCCTTTGATAATGCTTTACCTTACGTCGTTGTGAGGAAGTTGATTCGTTACACATTGGGCTGCGATATGTGTACAATGAGAAACACTGTACAGGCGTCACGTGTGAGCGTTGAGTGTGAGTGATTTCACCGACTGATTTTTGTTTTTAATACAAAACGTTAGTAATATAAGGACACATATATTTTATTAATATACGTAGAAGTTCAAATGAAGTTGTACATACATATTTTTACATTTTACTTATTCCTCATAATTAGCATGTTACGATACAAGTGGCGAGATAAGTAATTTTTTCGAAAATACCTACCGCCCACGTGTATCGTATACTATTTTTTTTTTTACATACTGTGATGAATTATATGTAACGTAAGCAAAGATTTCAAAGTGTGCAAAATAAAGAGTTCATTTTTGAAAAACTGATTTTTGCATTTTTCCCTTGGATGGAATTGAAATATTTAAATCATAAAAAATGTATTTAATAGAGCCTAGAACTGTCTATATTATATTCTAGAACAAGAATTTTTGAAGTAGGTATAACTTGTTGTTAAAAAAAAGTATATCTTCAAAACTAAACAGAAAAACTTTTCAAATGCGATTTAGGTATTCATTCTGCCGTGCGTCCCAAGATAGTAGACACATTTTTTTACAAATATATATTGAAAATTTGAAATAATTATTCTTTACAAATATATAATATGTCAATAAGTAATATTTGATTTAACAAATACTAAGTGAAATACAAGCTACCGCCATCTATAATTTTGATGAGGTATTATGTACGATACTACGAGCTATTATATAGCCTCTTACCGTTGGATGTAAAGCTAGTATTCTCGTTCACTTGTACAGTCGGTAAGGCAGAGCACTGTAATCAACTGATAATATTATAATCTGATTCTAATACAGAGAAAAAGATGGCGCCACCTTTATCGCTTTCTTTCAGAATATAACACACGATACCGAAGATTATTTCGTTTTAGTAAATATCTTTATTCATGACAAAACATCTTAAATTGTTGAATAATTTATCAACGATATCAATATATGAATATAGATTTAAATAAGTGTTCAACGTTAAAAAACATTAGACTTGTTAACAAAAAATGCAAATATTTTGATACTATTTTTATATGCAAAATAATGAATTTAAAAAAATTTTTTTTTAATCTTTAACAATAACGGTATATTTTCATTAAATTTTGATAGATGCAAATTTCACGTTTTTTTATTGATAATAATGTATAAATAAAAATGTTGTATTCATTTAAAAAATAATATGCTTTATTATTTCTTAATGCACATATGTGTCTTGTTTATCATCGGTATCTCATTGCAATGATATAATACATCTCCAGATCCATGACTAAACAATAGATTGGTATACCATCCCGCGAAAAATGTCGTACATAGGATGCTGTTTTGACAATTCCAAATTTTTAAATCGAGTTATAAATTTTTAAAACACTGTTTACTCTTGATGACACTATAGTATTAATATTAACAAAGGTATTATTTTTGCACTTGCTTTTGCACTCATAACTGAACTTCGTGATGCGCCAAGCGTTTAATAAAACTTTGACTCGAGCTTTGACTACTTTTCAGAACGTCGTATTCCGGAGCTCTCTACTATTCGTACAATGATGGCTTAATATAGCAACTGATGGTCTTAAAATATATAGAAACTTAGATAGCAACAAAAAATTGATAGATAATGACAGGATTCAACCTCTAATAGATCTTAACCTAATGAAGAGGTCAAGATGTCTATGCAGATCGATACGTGTCATTGCAAATATTTATTGTTGAATTGATAGATTCAGGAAATCGTCTTTAATAATCGTCTAATGAAAGTTCGGGTTTCGGTCGAAGACTACGGGTCCAAGAATGGAAACCCTCAAACATGTTGATTACAGTACTAATCTCACAATTCACGACGAGAGTGTCATTTGGTGAACAACTTTGAAGTGCCTGGTCACGCGAGTAATTTTCCAACGTGTCAATGTCTCCTGCGAAAGTGCGGCTTCCATTGTATTCTACTGAACCTATACTGATCTTGTAATTTACGTAAACTGTATCGGGATGTTTGTGGTACAAAAAAAGTGTCATGTAGTCGTAATAATTATTGGATCCCGGTTTCAATCCAAGAGCCCATTTGAAGCTTTCGTTGCCCGGTGGCCAGAACTCCTCAGTAAAAATAGTATCTTTCACTAGAGTAAGTAACTTGCAATTTTCTATTATCCAAGTGTACTTTAATTGTAACTCTGTTAATTTTGTTAAGCCACCTCCAGAATAAGTGTCACTCGTTACACGCCAGGAAAATAGTACCAGTACCAGAGCAGGTATTATTTTTTGCACGATGAAAAATTTTATTTACTTCTTATAAAATAATCTTACTTATACAAAAATGAATATTAGTGTAATAATGATAGGAGCACTACTTCTCTTTTGAGGCAATATTATAGCTCTACACTTTTCAGAAAACTGGTATACATTATCATACTTCCCCGCTTATATAGCCTATCGCTATCATAAATATACAGAAAAATGCAAGTTTGCTCCAACAGCGAAACGTGATCGGATGTTTCGCGTCGCTGAGATAAGCGATTTTCGAGAAAAAAATAGATATGCATATACTCAGAAGGTCACTGTTAACATCAACACCGCAGAAAGTTAATGTTTCCACTCCGAAGCATTTCAACCTTTTTTTGGTCATCAAACGAAAGCGCGCGAAATTTGAAAATAAAACGTGAATTCCCATATCTATAACGTAACAATTATGTATTACTGCATTTACGCGTCTGTCTTTAATAACCACACGTTCGCAGTCCACAAACAACAACCGCAAAATCAGCATAACTATATACAAAAGTACTCTGCACTTAAATAAAAAAATTGCATCCGCACGACCTCTTAAAATAATCACCAGCAACTTTAGCAACTGTCCTCGTCTAATTTTCACGACCCCGATTACCCATCCTTCCTCTCTCCCCCTTCCACACACTTTCATCCCCGCAACATGGCACACGAGATCCCCTATCACAACATTGCGTTACGCGCACATATCGTACCGTTCGCCCCTCCCATATCTACTCTCGTATATATGTGTGTGTACACAGCTATTGACCTAACGAATAGACATTCGCTCGAGCGCATCGATCCCCCGCCGACCATCGACAATGGCCCCCTCAATGCTACCTAATTCGCAACAATGGCTTCTACTTCGCTCTCGTACATATTAATGGTATTGTCGCCTCGATGACGATGCACTTTTGTCCTCTACATCACTGTGTAATGTATTACGAGAGTTGAGCGCAGATGCTTCTTATACGGATCTATATTATAAAGTGTTTGTATTATACAATTTTTTTTTCAAGTCGTATATGGAGTGGACTTAAAAAAAGAGAGATACGGTTGCTGTCTGTATAAATTCTGAAATAATTATGAACGTAGTGTTATGATCATATTTAATACCGCAAATTGACAAGTCTTTATAGCTATAAGAAAAGAAAAATCTTATATAAGATAAGTTTCAAATCAAGAGTCTTTAAAATAAACCTGATTAGATATAAGTATTAAGATTTGTATTAACTTATAACTAAAACACTTGAAATAAATCACAGGATCTACAATCTCACAACACATCTCAAATGATCCCAATTATATTTAGGCAGTATAGTTAAATGCACAAAACCCGCAAGGCGTCGACGTATACACTCGCTATTAAACGGTCCCTTATCGGCCGATTTATTGTCGAGTGGAGTATATATAAGGCGACGAGTCTCGTCACGGAACCACGAGCATCGCCCACACGAGCGGGGGTGATCTTATCAGAAGCTCTATTAAGAAGCATCGCGACGTTATTATTTCCTCGGCAGTTATGTATACGACCCCCTGTATATTTGTACACTTGGTCTTTTAGCATTACAAGAGAGTGGAAGGGAGATTGTATACTCCAGTTGACAAATTGCTGAGATATATGGTATATATAGTCGTCGATTTTTTGGTGAGAGATTAGTCGGTTTTCGGAAGGACACTACTGTTATCTATTTCGATATTAAACAGTTTTTTCTGATTTCTTGGTAGAAATTTAAAAAAGTTGGTATACTATACAAAATTTATTACAGGTTTTATTATTAGTCCAAAATTTATAAAATACACGGTACCATAAATTTCGTAGAAAAAAAAAACACCAACGAAACATCCCTCCGTAACGAAGCGTAAAGCAAGATGGCTCAAGGATCGATAACGTCAGTAGCCTCCGCGAGTTTTTACACTCGAAGGTAGGTTACATACATACATATATACGCAACAACATACGCAAGGCGTATAATTGCTTGCCGCTCGTTTATTCATCATAGGCGAGCAGCGCGACTCGCTCATAAAGTAATTGCCAGTGTTTATCGCTCGGAGCTACTGTATTTTTTATGCTGATTCGCTCGAGCTTTGCGCAGATAACGCCCGCTCATTTCCGATAAGGAGAGAAAGGTAGTATAGTGGTATATATATATGTATACGAGAGCTAATTGAAAACGTCATCGCTTTCTGGCCGGTGTATTATTTATTTAAATTTAATAAGTTTCACTTTTCGAGGGAGAGTGAGAAAGAGAGATAAGGTCGCCAATTTCCGCGGATGCCTCTTTTAAATTATATAGCTCCGAGTTTTTAATCTCCTGATTTATTGCGGCTCTGATGGCTGTACTTTAAATTGCTTCTGCGTGTACTTTTGAATACGATTATTGTTTTAATTGTGTAATTAGGAAATTTTCTTCTGAAATTATTGTTATGAGGTATGTTCTTTTTTTTAATGTCAGATGTAGATCTTGGAAATATAAGTAGTTCTACATCGTTGTGAGGTACAAAGTTTATACGCGAG
This sequence comes from Cecidostiba fungosa, assembly GCA_900474305.1. Classification (NCBI taxonomy): domain Eukaryota; kingdom Metazoa; phylum Arthropoda; class Insecta; order Hymenoptera; family Pteromalidae; genus Cecidostiba; species Cecidostiba fungosa. Next base: position 95,145 of record UCOJ01000454.1, on the reverse strand, counting down.
CCTCCTTTTCTACTCTAAAATAAGATGCATCTTATTAGGTATCATAATCTTATCGAAATAAGAAATACACTTGCTACATTGTTATCGCGGTTTCTCTTTAAAAAAGGCACCATATTCAATTTTGTAAAAAAAGTCATCTCTTTTATTATAAAACATCTTATCCTTATTCTCATTACCTCCACGATTTTACGTCCACTCTATAAAAATTCACCTAAACGCACTATATACCAGCTCCAACACGATCAAAAGACATTTACGCACTAACGAGGTCAGCCTCAACCCTATACATACGCGATGTGCTGCACACGCCTTTTCAAAGTCTATTATTCAAAGAGAAGGCAGATGCAGAGTCTCTTTCAATCGCGGCATCTCTGGGGAAATCAAAATCGTAAGGGAGAACAGCCGAGTGTAAAGTGTGTCATGATCTCGTGACATTTTTCTCTCCTATACAAGAAATACTGTTAAATATCCAGTGATACCATACTACTGTGCAGATATCGATTTAAAAAATAAAGTGTTAACGTCTAAAATAATTTTTGCACTATCACTTCCAGAACAGTGTATAGGTAGCCATAATCCCATCCGCAGCCGGCGCAACTTGGTATATAAGTAAATAGCTCCCCTCGTTTCATCGCTCATCCGTCGCACAATAGGCCGAGTCTCGCGACCAATAAACCTCGTCTGTTCTCTCGTTGCGGTTGTCGCGATACACACCCCATCGTAATTCGACTCGACTCTCTTTCCAAGTCCCATACTTATAGGTCTATATATTAGTTCATTAAACGCGTAACCGGCTATATACTTATATCGATGGGATTTTTTTTCTTCGTGAATATATTAATCTTTGATTTAATTAAATTTTTTCCTACAGTGTTATACTGTTTATGTTTATACGGTTTTGCGATGAGGCGCTTGATTAAAGCAAACAGTCGATATTAATTACAAAACGTCGATGATGATGAACGCGAAAGTATTGATCAGGATAATAATCGGTTCGATATTATACATTTTGCGTTGAATTGTATTATTATCCTGTGAGTAAATACAACGTAGCCTCGATTAAATCTCGATGCAATAATACACGTTAAACAAAATTATCATAACGAAAGCTGAGTATATATATATATAAATTGCAGAAGAGCAATAAAATTGATAGAGATAAGAAGGAATCCCGTTTTCGCAGTTCATTACAGCCCGTGATGTGCGGCTTCTGAAAACAAAGTGTCATAAAGTCGAATACTGATATGCCAGCAGTTCCAGGAATAATCTAGCTATATACAGAATCAGCTAGAGTCTAAACGAAACTCACGCATGTCCACATTATTTCCTCGGTAATTATTTAGCAGTATAGCCGTACGTCGTCGGTGGCAGAAAGAAGACGAACGACTCAACCCCGTATATAGTAAAGTTGCGGACTTATTACGCGCTACTGCTGCTGCTGCTGTGCATCAGGTTTTTCGTCGCGAAGAACAAAGTGTCATACTTATTCCCTTCGTAGCTTATTCGGTTGTATATATATACACGAATGGATACGTGCGCGTCGTAAAACCGCTTCCTGACATTGACCGAATAGCATGCTTGTATCCGTTCTGTGTTTCCCTTGAGACGAGTCGCTTATTTTCAGTGTCGTGGAGTAGTAAACCTTATTTGATATTGTTTATTTTCTTTCCTGATATGCTATAATAAAATTATTCTATGATTACTGTGGTCTGCGTAAGTGTAATGTTATATCTATAAAGATAGTGTCAATTTCGAAACACTGTTCGGTCGGCAAGTTTCTTCTTTTACTTTGTGATAACGATTCTTAAATCAGTGGGTATGAGTATATGCGCAGATGTGTATAATAATATACATATGATTGATAAACCATGTCAGTTTCTCGGAAGATACACTGGCAGAGTGTGTTGCTATAAGAGCGCATCAGTCGTGATTCAGTCGTTAAAGTAGTATAGTCGGTTTTCCATACACCAACCGTTTTTATTTAATTGATAAATTCTGTATATAGTCATATCATGGAGGTGAAAACTAGTGCAATTATACCTGTTCTGATACTGACGCTATTTTCGTGGAATGTGAGCAGTGATACTTATTCTGAATTTGGTGTGACTGATATGAAAGAATTGAAATTACATTACACGTGGATGATAAATAATTTCAAATTGTCTATTTCACTACTCGATGATAATCATTACATTCAGTCACCAGACTTTTGGCCAGCTGGCAATGAAAGTTTTAAATGGAATCTTCAATTACACCCCAATATGGATGTTTATCTAAAGCACAACAACAGCAATACTATCAAAACGAATTTAACATTGAGTATAGGCTCTAAAAAAGTAAATTCCATCAACACTTTCAAGGGAACCCAACGTTGGAGATGGGCAATCAGTCGTTCAGATGTATTAAACAGTTGTCTTCCTAATGGTACTCTAGTCATCAACTGTGAGATTATCACTTTATCTGACATCGTTGTATCGTCTAGAACAAACGTGGATCAGTACACTTTAACCAAAAACCAAGCCATCAAGAGTAAACTAACGGACGAGCTTCTAACTCTTCTGGAAGACGAAAAGTTCAGTGACATCACTGTCGTTGTAGAAGACAACGAGATTCGAGCACATAGAAATATTTTGGCGGCACGAAGTCCTGTATTCGCATCTTTACTCATGGAAAATAGTACTGGAGTGAACTGCAACGGAAGTTTCAGCTCCATAGAAGTAAAAGATGTGAAACCCAAGATATTCAGAAAGCTTTTGCAATACATTTATACGGATAAGCTCGACGGCATCGATGCCACGATTGCGAAAGAACTTTTGGTTGCGGCAATCAGATATGATGTTCAAGGATTGATAGTGACATGCGAGAATATTCTGTACAATAATATAAGCATCGACAATGCCATAGAGATTCTTGATATTGCTGATCAGTACCACATGTCTTTACTGAAATCGCGGGCTATGAAGTTTGTTGCTCAACATGCAGTTGTCTTAATACATTCAAGTGCATTTAAAATGCTGGAACGTTCGAAACCGAATCTTATGGATGAAGTTCTTGGCGTTATTACGCCATGTAATTCAAGTGTTCTGTCAGTTTGATAACGCAGAAGATAACTTTTAACAACTGCACTTGTATGTTATAATCATTAAATTATAAGTTGAATCAAATAAAAACAACGATCAGGATTTTATAGTAAAATCTTTATAGAACCCTTGATAATCCTACTTTCCTACTGTTAATTAGTTGAAGCGCTTTTTGATAACACGGTCTTAACGATATATTGAATAAATCGTGTCCGTTTCAACACTGCTGTTTCGAATTTTTCTTTTTCACTTTCTGATAATGATTCTTACATTTGTGGGTACATGCAGACATGTGATAACATACATATAAATAAATTCAGTCAGTTTCTTGAAAGATAAAGGGGTACAACATACTGCTATAAAGAGCACAGTAATGACTCAGTCGCAAACGAGTAGAAAGCTTCGAGCAGTAAAATTTTCATTTTAATAAATTCAGTTATGGAGGTGAACATAAGAAGTGGAATTATAGCGATTTTGATACTGATACTATTTTCGTGGAGAGTAAACAGCGTTACTCGTTCTGAAAATTGGGGTGTAACTCAATTCGAAGAGTTAGAACTACATTATACGTGGATTATAAATAATTTCAAATTGGTTACCTTAAAAAATCAGAGTACTCATATTGACTCGCCCAACTTTTCGCCACCAGGCAATGAAACTTTTAAATGGTTTATTCGATTATATCCACAATTAATCGCAACGAATTATATGGGACTTTTTGTATTTCACAACAGTGACGATACCGTTCACGTAAATTATACATTGACTGTAGGCCCTAAGCGTATAATTGGTAGCCAAACTTTTACAGGAGAAATTGGTTGGGGAAACGATCACCATCTAACACGTGACGATGTCTTCAAAAGTTGTCTACCAAATGGCACGCTTATTATAAATTGCGAAATCCGCGCTATATCCAACGTTGTCGAAACTTCTGGGTCCAACATCGATCAGTGCACTTCTATGAGAGACGAAACAGTCGGAAGTAAGATCGGCGACGACTTTCTTAATCTTCTGGAAGATGAAACATTCAGCGACATTACTATCAAATTAGGAGATCACGAGATTCGAGCGCACAAGATTATTTTGGCAGCTCGTAGTCCCGTATTGGCATCTCTACTTATGCAAAACAGTACTACACTGAGCATCAAAGGGAATCACAGCTTGATAGAAATAAAAGACGTCAAACCTAAGGTATTCAGAAAGCTTTTGCAGTACATTTACACGGATAAGGTGGACGGCGTCGATAGCAACATGGCGAAAGATCTTTTGGTGGCAGCAATTGAGTACGATGTTAAAGGACTGAAAGCGAGATGCGAAGAAATTCTGTGCAGTGGTATGAACTACGAGAATGCTATTGAGATTCTGGAAATTGCTGATCAATACTATATTCATAAATTAAAATTGCAGGCCAGTAAATTTATAGCCGAACATGCCGTTACTGTAATGCATTCAACGGGATTTAAAAATTTGGAATTGGAAAAGCCGCATCCTATGTATGACATTTTTCGTATGATGGCGTATAAATCTGTTATTAATCATGGTATATAACTCATAAGGACTATCAATGCTGATTGTAATCGCGATGTGTTACGCTCAAAGTTTTTCATGTCAATAAATTTTTTTATGTACCTGTTGTAATCCAATCAACTGCTAATATTGTGTGCCAACATAAAATTGCTACAAAAATTATTTGTGTATGAATAAATATTATTTACGCTAACCAAAATAATAAGGTTTCTTTTTAATTTAAATAAATACCTTTAAAATCTTTAACTCCTATAATCAATGATATAAATACTATTAGCAATAAAAATATATAACGCGTATAAATTAAAATTACAATCTTTATTAAATTATAATTTAGTTCTTGCAAGTTATCAAAGCTTAAAATCATCACAGATGCGATAAGCACATTGGAATATACTTTATATCAAACCCAAACTTCCAAAATCACAGTCTAATAAAATATATACACAATCCAAGCAGGAATTCCACTCAAAAAAATGCCTACACCTCAGCAACACCCACAGCTCCAGGGATCCAAGCTCTCCGCATATAAAACGAGCCCTATATACATAAGTAACAGCTAACGCGTGCGCGCATCGGTCAGTCCCATAACGACATCATTTATAACCTTTCACGCGGCGAGTGAAACCGAAGCAGAACCACCTACACTCCAGGTGAGAGCCGCGAAAGAAAGCCAAGCGGTATTCGCTCGAAAGTGAGACATTCAAGGACTGCCGGAGTCGTGCTGCGCAATGGAGAGCCTCAGAGACAAAAGGGACGCGCACGACTCCTGCGGGCAATTTGCAAAGTATATAGGGCTATATCGTGGAAAAGTCAAGGTCGTGGAGAACAATGCGTGGAAAGTCGAACAGAATGCAAGGGAACAATGACAGCGGGGAGGGTGTTTAGGAAAGTTCACTGAATAGACCGGCTAAATAATGGCTGTAGATCGTAAAGTGATCTGCCAAATGGAGCGACCATGAAGATGTTGAATTTTACGATAGAGTTCTTTTTTTTTTTGAAAATTTAATAGTAGTATTCGAAGGGAATGAAACTCCACTTACACAATGCAAATACAAGACGCGAAAGTTATAGTATACCTTAACCTATATAACACAAGAGAGAAGAATCGTTCGAGGACCTCCTGCAGTCGATTCTGCGGAACGGAATGCTGCAGCTGAAAAGAGGCCTTTATTCGGTACATTACGCCGCTCGTTTGTCAAAGAAGCTCTCGTGTGCCGCGTGGGACGAGAATATAAGGGAAAAGCGCGTGCCATGATGGACAAACGCGCGTATAATATACTATGCGGTTGACCTAAAGAACAATGAAACAGTACGGTGTATCCCAACGAGACTTTGATACGCGTCGCTGATGTTTCTCGGGGGTAGTAGTCGTAGAGAGAATCGAGGGAGGAAATTGCGGTAATGAAGTTCGTCCATTTCTGCACCGGATGCTTCCTGATTTGTAGGACTGATCGACTTTCTATAAAATCATGATTATCTATATACGATACACGCATATATGAAAGGTATATGTAGGTATATGTTAAAGCGTGAAATAAACGCGTTTTGAATTTTAATTTCAATAAAAATAACGCCACTATCTTATATATACATACACTATTGAAATCGTAAAGATAATGCCGTCGCGGCGGGATTTAATTTTCTCATTCAATCAATTTAATAAAGAACGTGATAACTAACAATCGTTTCGCTGGCTTTATTGGCTTTTGATCGTTTTTATTCACACGAGATTAAAAAAACAATTACTTCACTACGGTCACGTATATTTCGTTATTTATTCATTAAACGCTTTGCTTTGGCTCTGCCATAAAATGTTTATGTCTAATCGATTTGCGGAGCCCAATGTCTTAATCCGCTTCTTATTTATATCGACTGTTTTATTATTTTTCCCTGATGGCTGTGTATATATACATATACGTTAAAAAAAAGTTTTACGCGCATAAAACTCATTGGGACTCTTTTACAAACAAAGATTAGAATTATTGCTGACGTGTAATTTGCACCATATATATATAAAAATATATTACTTTTCGGGTTATCGGAGTCTCCAAAGTGTACTTCGGTCTTGTTCGATATATATTTACAATAAGTAGGATAGACGCTTTCGCAACAAGACACACAAAGGTCGCTCTCGTAATCTCGGGGAATCCCATCTGGTTTATCACGTAAAAATGTGATAAGACACAAACGCCGGGGATTCCCCGAGATTAATAAATGCACTAGATTACGTCAAAGTGTATATACATATAGATTCATCTCTGCGGATCATGCCAATTATGCGCGCGCAATTAATGATCATTTTCTCGGAGAAGCTTATCATATCACTTATGTCGATGGATCTGCTACTATTAATACATTTTTTTGTTATCTATATTATAGCTGTTGATGTATCAGTTATAGCTTCGATGTTCTCCTTCTCTTCCGTGCTTATTCTCTCGGTTTTCTAAATTCCGGGATCCCGAGTTTAGTTTCGCGCATAAAAATTTACTCTTACTCGATATCCGGTTTTCTTTTATCAGAGTATATGAAATTGGAAATAAAACCAATATTATTTCGATTTTATAATAATAAGTTAAATTTATAACAATACAAATTAAAAATTGTAACCCCATGTATACAGTGAAATTGCGATTAAACTGTATATCAAGTTCGACGAGATCATCCAATTTGGGAAATAAATAAAACTTAAAGAATACCTGCATTATTTAAATATAATAATAATTACTAGTTCTCAAATTTGTAACTATGATATAAGACGTTGGCTCTTCAAATTAAAAAAAGCCACTGCATTATTATCGCTAACATCGAACATGAAACTATATAACTTTCCGAGAAGAGAGATTACACAAATTTCCAAAAAGAAGGTTAATGATTATACAAGCGCCAAGTTATCTCTTTCGATCTCACCATACGCGACCTATCTTTTTTTTCTGTCTCAAAATCGCTGCGTCTATCTCTCCATCTTTCCCCTTCGTTGGCCTAATCTTCATACGAGCAATTACCGATACCCAGTCGAGGTATTATCAATAAAAAAAAACAAACAAAAAAATCAAACAAATTCACTTTCAAGACGTGTCAAAAACAAATACCATAATAATTCCAATAGAAATTCCCACAGCCATAGATATCAAGACAGCCGCGTAGCACAGTTAAAAAAAAAATTCTCCCACAAAAAGGTGCAAACAAACGCGAAAACGATCTGGGAGCGCGCGGCGCGCGACGGTAAATCGGCCGAAATTACGGCTATCCTCGCTTTCTTTCTCCACTTTATATATGTACAACCGCACACTTTGGCTTAGGAAAGACGAGAGATACAAGTGTGTGTGTGTATAGATATATACACGTATACAAAGAGCGATGAGGTTTTGTGGGAGCCTGATTGGCGTTCGGTAGCGGCGGCTCGTAAATCTGTCTCGGGCTTTTTGCCGGTTCCGTTACTCACGCGCGCTTTCTCCATTTTTTTCTTCAGAGAGTAGTATAGCTATCGAGAAATCCACGCGAGCCCAGGTGACACATCCCCTAAAGTTCTGGGGCTTTTGTCTTCATCTGATGCTGCTCTCTTTTAGAGCACATCTTTTTTTCGAGGGGAATGCGAGGAGGGATACGAGAGGAGATAGATGAGACATATTTTGGTTTACACTACTGAACAACCGATAGCGTATAAAAATAGACTTATATTTTATGTTTGATTACGTATTGTCGACATTGCATTTGTAATTTTAAACAATTATTATTAAAAGTTGATAGTGTAGACTATTATATATCAAAGTTTGATGATTACCGCTTTCCGCGAGACATTCTTTTTGATAACAGTTGGAACAACTGTGAGTATGCGCAAATAACACGATAATATATCAAACCGAGTCTACAGTTTCTTGAAATATACTCTCTCTCTCAACGTTGCTTCAAAAACAGTAGTGATTCAGTCTTCATACGAGCAAGGAAGAGTAGCAAACGTTTTGCGTATTACAAAATTAGATGATGGCTATAAAAGAAAGTGCAATTATACCTGTGTCGATACTGATACTAGTTTCGTCGAGATTAATCAGTGCTGTTTACTATGAAAGTTGGTCTGTTACTCAATTCGAAGAGTTGAAATTGAAACATACATGGATAATACACAATTTCGAATCAGTCACTTTACAAGATCAGAACAAATTCATTTACTCGTCAGACTTTTGGCCACCAGGTAACGAAAGTTTCAAATGGCATCTTCAATTAATGCCGCAATCCAGAAAAGACAGTTCTTACATGGAACTTTATCTGACTCACAATCAATCTGGTACTGTTCACATAAACTACACATTGAGCATAGGTACTACAAACAAAACGTACAGCTACACCTTTGTTGGGAATAAAGGTTGGGGAGAAGGTAATTTCATCAAACGCAACGAAGCATTTCAAAGTTGTTTGCCCGACGGTTCTCTGATCGTAAATTGCGAGATTCGCGCTATATCTAAAGTAGTAGAAGCTTCTGGGAAAAACTTGGTTCAAAACGCTTCGATAAAAGATCAGACATGCAGGAGCAAACTGGCCAACGACCTTCTAACTCTTTTGGAGGATGAAAAGTACAGCGACATCACTATTGTCATTGGAGAACACGAGATACGAGCGCATAGATATATTTTGGCAGCCCGAAGTCCTGTGTTCGCATCCTTACTCATGGAAAATGTTACACTGAACCACACTGGCAATTCTAGCGTCATAGAGATAAAGGATGTCAAACCTAAGATCTTCAAAAAGCTTTTGCAGTACATTTACACAGGTAAAATGGATGACATAGATGTTACAACGGCTAAAGAGATTTTGGTAGCAGCAATCAAATATGATCTTAAGGAACTGAAGGCAACGTGCGAGGAAATTCTTTATACTGGTATAAACATCGATAACGCCATTGAAATCCTTGAATTGGCTGATCGATACAATATTCCAAAATTGGAATTGCTGGCCAATAAGTTTATTGTTGAAAATGCAGCCATCGTGATTCGTTCAACTGCATTTGAAAATCTGAAGCGCTCTAAACCAAACCCTATGTACGATGTTCTTCGTAGTTTATTAAACGCATAAAGCATGTAAATCGATATGTATCTGTTGATTATTAAATTATAAGCTGAATATTAATATGCGGAAATGTAACGAAATGTATGTAAATGAATAAAAAGCATAAGTATCCATACTGAATCCTTTATAATTGTACTTTTTTTATACCAATGAATATGCTTGTTGGTAATGTAAAAAATTTGTTCAAAGTATCATATAGTTTAATGAAACTTTAAAAAAATTCATGAAGCGTGACAACCTCTTCCAAAATATTCAACCCAATGGCGATCTCGTCATAAACTGCGAGATTCGCCTTCGGACTAAAACGTTAGTCACTTCTGATTTTGGAAAAAACGTTGATAACAACCAAACTCACAACAGACAATAGTCTCACGATTTTTTGAATCTGTTAGAGGATGAAAAATTCAGCGACATCACTATCGTCATCGAAGGAAACGAAATTCGAGCGCATAGGAATATTTTAGCAGCCCGAAGTCCGGTATTAGCATCTTTACTCGAGAAAAATGCTACTGATGCAGTGAACTCTAATGGATTGTCCCGTTCCATAGAGGTAAACGATGTCAAACCTGAGGTGTTCAGAAAGCTTTTGAGGTATATCTATGCGGATGAGGTGGACCACATCGATTCCAAGATTGCAAAAGATCTTTTAGAAGCGGCAATCAAGTATGATATCAAGGGACTGAAAGAGATATGTGGAGAAATTATCTGCAGTAATTTTAACGGAGTCAATGCCGCCGAAGTTCTTGTGATGGCCTATAAACACAATATAGCCGAATTGGAATTATGTGCTAGTAAGTTTATAGGTGAACATGCGTAATTGTATAAAGCTTTTCGTGTAATGTAAAACTAAGAAATAAATAAAGTAAAAAAAAGATATATGTATGCAATGAATTATAAAGTATATTATGCGAAACAAAATTCTAATGAAACTTAAACATTTTAGATCCTCAATAAGTCTACTGGATTTGTTTTCGCGGGGTTTATCCACCTGCAGCTTTTTAGCCCAGAAATTATCGCAGACCTTCTATTCATTTATCATACTGTAGAGCTTATACGAAGCATTTAAAAGTTATTTGTCTGATGGCAGTCTCATTGCGGGAGTCGCGCTATATATCTAAAGTAGTGTAGAAGCACATATACCCTTAAGAACCTGTTGATTATTACATTGTATTTAAGCAAAATATTATAATGTACTGTATGAAATAATAAGTTTTACATTCAAGAGTCAATAATATGGACGTTAGTTCGAAGTGATATGATTAGCACTATCACTGTCTTTTTTTACTTCTTGATAGCGTTTCTGGGACAGCGGAGGGAGCAGCAAAAATGTATCAGTTTCTGGAAAGCTTTCCAGGCTGTTTTACGCCAGTCGTCATACAAGCAGGCAGCTCCGACGTTTTACGTATTAAAATTCAGCCATGACTGCAGCTGTGAAAGAAAGTGCGTTTGTACCTTTGTTAATATTAACAGTATTAGTGGCGTCTCGAGTAAGCAGTGAAATTTATTCTGAAAGTTGGTCCTCTACTGAAGGAGAAGATTTGAAGCATAACCATACCTGGATACTAAAAAATTTGAAAAAATTATTTACATTAGATCATATTCATTCGCCAAAATTTACATCACCTAACCATAGCAATTTAACATGGTTTATACGACTATCACCAAGCATCAGTATCGATTCTTATATAACTCTTCGGCTGTGTCATTCGCATTATAGCACCGTCAATGTTAACTATGCATTCAGTATCGGCTCTAATACGGAAAAAAAGGTTAGCAAGGTTTTTACAGGTTACAGTTGTGAGTATTTGAATTATGTTAAAAATAGCAGCTATATGGAAAACTCTATGGCTATTCATGACTATGTCAGCATGAATTTTGACGAGGTCAGTCGTAATATTCAACCTAACGGCGATCTCGTCATAAACTGCGTGATTCGCCTTCAAACTGTTTTTTTAGCCACTAATTCTGGCTCTGGACGACACACTGACACCTCTATTTCTCCCATCAATGATCAATCTCACGTCAGAAAAATCCCCCATAATTTTGTGAATCTTCTGGAGGATGAAATATTCAGCGACATTACTATCGTCATCGAAGGAAAACAAATTCGAGCGCATAAAAATATTCTAGTGGTCCAAAGTCCTGTCTTTGCATCGTTGCTCATGAAAAATGTGAATTCCAGCTCCATAGAAATAAAAGATGTTAAACTTGAGGTATTCAGAAAGCTTTTGAGGTATATGTATACTAATGAGGTTGATGGGATCGATAACAAGATGGCAAAAGATCTTCTGGTAGCGGCAATCAAGTATGATATTAAAGGCCTGAAAGTGATATGCGGAGAAATGCTCTGCAGTAATTTGAACGGAATCAATGCCGTGGAAATACTTGTGATCGCCGATCAGCACGACATGCCCGAATTGAAATTATGCACTAGTAAGTTTATAGCCGAACATGTGTAACTGTATACAACTTTATAGGTATATGTATGTAATGAATAATAAAGTATATACAAAATAAAATATTGTAATGAAAAACAAACCTTTGAAATCTTCAACAATCGTGCTTAATTTTTATTTAGCGAGGTTTCATAAGAATTTTACATTGAGTAGGTACTGTAATGAAAACTTAGATACTCGTTATTTGAAAAAAATGGTTGCGGCGAAAGCTAATAATTCATTAAAATGCATTTCAAAGTTGTTTGCAAGACTTGCACTAAACATGTAAAGAAGTATTATATATACTTTTATTAACTACACCTATTGACTACATTTTGTAAGCTAAATATATCAATGTGAAAAAATGTATCAAGATATGTACGTAAATAAATAAAACTACCATCAGTACTCTCATTATACCAAAATTTTTATAAATTTTTTATTATTTTTTTTTATTGCACTTTGTTATATCAATAAATATATGTTTGGATAGTAATAGAGTGTTATTCAGTACTAAAAACTCGTTAAATTATTGAAATAATAGAATGGATGATACGTCGAAGTGGCATGATTAGCATTATTTCGATATCTGAGTTCTTTTTTTTTTTACTTCACGATAACATTCCTTACAGCGGACGTAAGCAGAAAAGTATCAGTTTCTGGAAATCTATATACAATGCAGAGTTTCAATGCCGTTTTAAAATCAGTCGTTATTTAATCGTCATACAACAGGTACCGACCTTTTACCTATTAAAAAATTCAGTCATGACTGGAGCTGTGAAAGAAAGTGCATTTATACATTTGTTAATATTAACTCTATTAGTGGTGTCTAGAGTAAGCAGTGAAATTTATTCTGAAAGTTGGTCCACTACTCGATATGAAGAATTGACGCATAACCATACCTGGATACTGTATAATGCAGATAAAATATTTACTACTCATATGCGTTTTGATTCGCCAGAATTTTCTTCACCGAACCATGAATATTTTACATGGTTTATTCGAATATTTACATTCCCCGAGAGACCTTACGTAGTACTTTCTCTGTACCATAATCATAGTAGCACTGGTGTCAACGTTAGCTATACATTCGGTATCGGCTCTGTGGAAAAAGAGGATCACATAGTTTTTGATGGAGAAAATTACTTTGGTGTCGAGATGAACCGTGACGTCGTCTATAAAAATATTCAATCTAACGGCGCCCTCGTTATACACTGCGGAGTACGTCTTCGGACTCCTGTTTTAGTCACTAATTCTGGTTTGGAGAGACATACTGACACTGTTTGATAGTAATAGATAAACAGTTTCCTCAACTTTTAAATAAATGATACATATCAATTAGTTTTAGATTCAAGTGTTATTCAGTACTAAAAACTCTTTGAATCATATCAAAAGTTAATAGTATGGAAGATACTTCGAAGTGGCATGATTAACACTATCTCGGAGTCTCTTTTATTTTCACTTCTTGATAACATTCCTGGAACATCGGAGTACATTATAAGCAGAAATGTAGCATCAGTTTAGTGGAAGCTGCAAACTTTCAATGCTACTTTAAAAGCAGTCGCGATTCAGTCGTCATACGAGCAGGCAGCTCCGACGTTGTATACGTATACATTATAAAAAATTCAGTCATGAGTGCTGTGAAAGAAAGTGCATTGTTAGCGTTAACACTATTAGTGGCTTCTACTAGAGTAAGCAGTGCACTTTATTCTGAAAGTTGGTCCTCTACTCAAGCAGAAGAACTGACGCATAATCATACCTGGATACTAAATAATTTGGATAAGTTATTTACTTTAGAGTACATTGATTCACCAGTATTTTCATCAAGTAAATCTGAAAAATTCAAATGGTTTATTCGACTGTTTCCACACGATCCAAACGAGAGGTCTTGTATAAAACTTCGGCTGTTTCATACTCATTCTAGCACCGTCGACGTTAACTACGCACTGAGTATTGGCTCTGTGGAAAAGGAGAGTGAAGAAACTTTTCAAGGGGAAGACTTTTGGAGTTTCGCAGAATGTTTCATGAAGCGTAGTGAGTTCTTCCAACATATTCAACCTAATGGCGACCTGGTCATAAACTGCGTGATTCGCCTTCGGACTCCTCTTTTGGTCACCAATTCTGGTTCTAAAAGAGTCATTGAACCCTCTATTTCCATCAACAACCAATCTCACACCACAAAAATCCCCGAAAATTTTGAGAATCTTCTTGAGAATGAAATGTTCAGCGACATTACTGTCGTCATCGAGGGAAAAGAAATTCGAGCGCATAGAAATATTCTAGCGGTCCAAAGTCCTGTTTTTGCATCGTTGCTCGTGAAAAATGCAAATTCCAGCTCCGTAGAAATAAAGGATGTCAAACTTGAGGTATTCAGAAAGCTTTTGAGGTACGTTTATACTAATGAGGTAGACGGGATCGATAACAAGATGGCGAAAGATCTTCTGGTAGCGGCGATCAAGTATGATATTAAAGGACTGAAAGCTATATGCGGAGAAATTCTCTGCAGTAATATGAATGGAGTCAATGCCGTCGAAGTTCTTGTGACCGCCGACCAGCATAACATGCCTGAATTGAAATTATGCGCTAGTAAGTTTATAGCTGAACATGTATAACTCCTATATACACATAAATTTGTTTTAATTTTGTTAAACAGAAATGAATAATGTAAAAAAGGGATATATCTGTATGCAATGAATAATAAAGTATATTATAAATAAAATTTTAATAAAGAATAATCTTTATAATCCTTATAACAACAGTGTACTCTATTTATCAACAAAGCATAAATTCGCATACATTTGAATCACTTCAATAAGCATATACCTATACTACATATAACACAAAGTTTCCTTATTTCATCATAACACTCCACGCTCAGCGAGTATCATTATAAGAATTATATCCCAACAGAAGAAACAAGCCTCTCTCTCTCTTGTTCATTTTCACACGTTCGCTCTTATAACATACACTCCATACTCTCGCAACAAACCCACAGGACACCTGCGGTCTCTCTCTCTCTCTCTCCCCGTTTGTTTTCCTCAACTCGCGCAATATATAATGCTCAGCTCTCCAGTATGTGTGTGTGTACGAGTCTGTGTTATTATCGCGGTCCGTTACGCCGTCATCGACTGCTTTGCGAAGAGTTATCCCGCCTAATAAAGACATAATTCTACACCGATAGAATCTACGCTCTCTCTCTCTTGTTCGGGATTTTTTTATATATATACCAGAGACGACGGTGTGGATTTCGAATGCCGACCACGACTCTCGACGTGGAAATAGTGTTCGAAACGACGCCCCCGCTCATTTACCTTTTCCCTACTGGTCGATCTTAAATCTCTTCAGGGAAACGAGAGCTTTTTTTTCTCGTTACGTATGCGTTTCTTTTTTTTCTTGGTATATAAATGTGGGATGTTTGTTTTTTTTTTGGGTTCTAAACGAGCGACGATTTTTTAAAACAGTTGTTATCTGCGGTGTGTTGGAGATGATGAGGATGACTCTGTTTCGGGGTGGCTTTTTTTTGAGGGGAGACGTGTTATGGAAATAATTGAATGAATTGCTTCCAGGTTTTTCTTTCGGCTGGTGTGCCGCCTGCTGCAGTGTGTATTTCAGTATCTTAATAGCTTCCGCATTGCTCGTCTAGTTTACTGCCTTGATTTATTATAATTACTAAATTTTAATCAATTTAATCATTTATTTAATACAACCTATACTAAATAATAAATGCAGACTGAATTTACTTATAAACAATTGTTTACTGTAAAAAATAACAGTATACATTCTGAAACTTTTCAAATCCACAAACACGCACTACATCCCTCCTCCAAAAAAGTAACCGCACTCATCATCACCTTCCTCTCGTTTTAATCAAAACCACACATAGCAAAACACATATGCAGCAGCAGCCACCCACGCAATCTCTCCCCGAGGCTCGATAAAAGTGCAAAGTCCTCTGCACAGACACACACATATATATATAAGCTGCAACAGGGCAAATCGCAGCTCATCATCACAGAGATACAACGCGCGTAGTGTAGTATATATACGACAATATCGCGTGTCTCGATGGAAAACGATTAAAACTGCCAACAGGCCTCGTAAATTTTCCCATTTCACCGCAACCCCGGGGACCATTCGGTCACGCAGAAGGGACAAGTCTCTCGGGGCGAATCTGTATGTACTATATACTGGCGGAAAAGCCGAGGGGCGTTTACTGCGATTTTCGAGGGCTCAACTCTGATGACTTGATTTAGGGATATAGACTACACTCACACACGGCTCTTTCTCTCTCTTTTTCTCTATAGGACTTGTTTATTAGCTTAAAAAAATATACGTATATTATATATGTATGTTAATTTATGCTTGTGTATATATATATTGATGGAGAGAAGAGGAAGAAGAGTCACGGGGAATAAAACAATTTGCAGTTTAATATTCGAACAAGTTTTCTCTCGACGCGCGTACGTGTTAAGTGCGTAAAAATAGAAGGAGTGAACGAAAGAGAGAGAGAGAGAGAGAGAGAAGCTATACAATGAACGTAAATGTAAATTTATAAAACGGCCAAAGAGAGAGAACCAGTCGATATTACGAGCGAGCGCGAGCTCTCGAAATAAATATAAACGTGCGCGCGTCATAAACGTTTACGCTTTTTCGTCGAGTCTCTGATGTTGTATCTCCTATTTCACGGCGGGATGATGATCTGTGTCTTGTACGACACACGCCTTCGGCGTTAAATTTTTAAACAATGCGTATATGTATACGCTTCGTTAAACTCAGAGTCTCTCTCTCGCTAAATGCCTGATAATTGAAATTCGAAATAAAAAGGCGCGAAATTCGAAATATGTATATAGTATACCATACGAGAGTAAGAGAGAGAGAGAGAATTGAAAAAGGGCCAAGAAGAAGGTGAACGATATGAAGCAAAAAAGAAGAAGAGAAAACGCTCTCTCTCTCTCTCCGTCTCCCTCTAATTTTCTGTCTTTCTCTCTCTCCAGCAGCAGCAGCAGGTCGAGATGGGAGAGATGTGCCGACATAACCGATAAATAACAACGGCAACGAGCCTGTCAGACCCTTGTTAAACCTCGCACTCCCCGCGCTCGCGCGCCAGCGAGATTATCCTGAATGAGTCTGTGTGTGTGTATGTATGTATGTGTACGAGGAAGGGCTGGCTTTAAAAGCGTATACGCGCCATCTTCTTCGCTTCTCGCGCGCGCATATTAATGCCGAGACGTCTGAATGAGTGCAGATGCTGATGTAGAAGATGCTCTCGAGTGCCGTATGTCGTATGTGTGTATGTGTGTGTTTCCTGGTTTCAGAAGATATGGGAAGAGGTGTTTAAGGGATTATAAGTATATATAAGTGTAGGTTTGGTGAAATTTTTTTTTCGTTAATTTTTCGAATTTAAATAATTGATTGACTATATACTGAAGAGATACTTTTTTCGGAAGCTATATCGGAGGATTTCGTTTATATGCGATGGCGAAATTTGTGTGCGGCGTTTAGTTTTGATGAAGTGGAGGAAAAAATGTATCCGATTTCAGGCGGGATTTTTGACCTGCCGATGATTTTGAAACTTGTACTCATATGCAAAATTTTTAATATAACGATTCTTATATAATGTAATGTTTATATTTAAAAAAAAATGTCACTCTTAAAAAATTGAGACTCGTGTATTTGCCCAGTAAGACGGTGGCACCCCCTAGTGACGAATCCAAACACCATTTCCGCAGCTATCTAATGTAGGAGGGAACCTCAAAGTCCAGCCTCCTTTTATACTGATAAGCCGAGCTCGAGTTATCTCTTTACACAGCTAGACACTGGCACCATCTGTCGACACTATCCAACATCATTCATCCGCTCTCTTATCAATACACATATGCACACTAGAACTCTGTAAAAAATATTTTACTCTCAGCATACCACTAAAACAAGAATTTCAAAATTAGAATCGCGCGCGCATTTCCGATATAACACTAAAAACACAGCGGCAGTAATATAGTCTCGCATCATCAAATAGAAAGCGTCAGTCGTCGGTTTGTACAGGCATAAGCTTTCGACTTTTTACGAGGCGCCGCCCAACTCGCGAGTTATACGAGCTGTCGACTGAGCTGCAGATTTCGACCACTTAACGAAAACCGATGTTATGCTTTACACGTTTTAACCGAGTCAACGCGGCGAGAGGATGTTTTCGATTAATTTAAAAATAACGTAGATTAGTAACTGAAATTTATTTTGAATTTTTACTAACAAAGAGAGATACACAATATAAGTATAAAGTGTATAATTTCTCGAAAACTGCTGCGCCAATTAGATATATGTGTGGAGGATATTCTCTCGAGCTGTCCCAATAAATCAATCAGTCTTTTGACAAAATCTGAAGCACGTGTGTGCAGCGCGTATATATATATATGCATATCTGCCGAAAGAAATCTTGATCGCGCCGCGAGAGAAATGGGAAAAACTTTTTACGACTTTTCTCCAAAGTAGTTATATACATATAGTGTCTCTGAAGAACACAAAGGCGTGGCAGGAGATAGCATACATGAGATTATAGCCGGAGCGAGCAGATGGACACCGTAACGGCGGCGTGTCAAAGGCGCAATAGTATCGGAAACTTTTATGTCTCTGTGGACGACCGGGAAATTTCACAAATGAGGCGTTGACGAGTTTAAACCGTAAAAAAAGATATTGTAAGAGATGTGTCCGGTGTATTATACGGAAATTACAAAACTTTGATTTTTTTTGATAATTAACAATAAAAGTAATAATAAAAAAAGGTAGGCGACCTCCAACGAAGGAGCAAATATTTTCCAAATCAATTACACACAATGAGTCGATGTCGAGGATAAATATTATTCCAAAACAGTAGCCGCAGTCAAAAATCCCTACACGTATATACACACACACAATAGGATCAAAGTCGACTATTGTGTCCAGTGTCGTTCTCACCTGGACTATAACCGCCATACACATCGAAACCCTTTCCAACAATATTTCCTTAGCAGCCGCTGAAGCTTGTTTACACTGCAAACGTTCGTCTCGGCGACGAAGGGATTATATATATCTATATATAGAGGCCGAGAGAGAGAGAGAGAGAGAGAGAGAGAGAGAGAGAGAGAGAGAGAGAGAAAGAGAAAACATTTTCCTACATCGTCCTGGAAAATTGAGCGTAAAATGGAGTTTTTACACAGAGTGTATAACGAGACTCCAGTTCGATTTCTCGAGTTTTCGTGAAAATCAACGGTAACAATTATCCTGACTTTTTAAACGCTTCCTGCAATTAAAATCTAACGATCTAATTACGCAAACCCGTGGCCGTTTCGTTATAGCTTCCGGCTGTAATGATCTGGATATATATGTGTGTGTAGAACTTTTTGTTCACTGAGACGCTATTTTTCACGTTCTCTATATACTCTACGCGCAGCTTTTTTATCTCCCTTTCGTCGGGGGCATTTAGGCAATCACGAAACACATTCGTCAGCGCGTGTCGCCCGCAAGTGTACAATTTTTCTTCTTCTGAAAAATCTCTCAAGATTTAAAAATAAACGTATAATCAATACTGTTCTAAATTAAAATTCAATTTAATAAATCACAGTTTTTTATTACAAGAAGTTATATAACACAGTGTCCTTTTATACAACAATTAATTTTTCAACAATATCATCGAGATGACGCAGCTTTATTAATAAATTTTTCGAGCCTCGTATATATTTCTCGACAGATAAGCATCGAAGACACCACGTGCGTGATATTCTCGAAGGCTGTTTTTATATCGCGAACTTCATTCCGACGCGACGACGGCGACGTATGTCCCGTCATTTTTCCGAGAGAAGAAAGTTTATCGATCTTTTTACGGCGGGAATAAAAGGCTCCGTTACGCGGATTTACATACCGTTTGTTTCATGATTCACCGCCTGCCAACTGAGGCGTTTTTTTTCTCTCACATCCCGTCCACGAAAGATGGGGAGGAAGATTCGACTTTATTTCGGCAGATTTGTTGCGGAGCTTCTGTGACTTTTCGAGTAATGGGTATATGAGTCGGGAGAATATAAACGTTTTTATATATTAGTTAAAAAAATACATTTTTTCAAATTATGCAATAACTATGATATAATTTATACGATAGACGTCGATGCAAAAACGATAAGTTCATTCATTGATGATATATTCCAGAAATAACTCGAATATTACGCGAGTATACATGGCATTTTTTCAAGTTAAAAATATAGTTGCACAACACTACGCTGATATCGCGTGTGTGAGTATGTTATATATAGGAAATTGAGCTTATTAATGACGTTTGTTTTGAAATAAATCTTATCTGGGGAGACAGAGAGAGAGCGAGAGAGAGACATTATAATTTTTATGAACACAAATAGCGGCAAGAAAAACATATATACACACGCAGATTGCGGAATATATCTTATCTGTGAAATAATTACGTCTTTATTATCGCAACTTTTTACGCATACATTATTACATCAACATACCACGCGTTAAGAGATAAGATAATTAAGTGAGATTTATTCGTTCAATATTTACCCTCATTATGAATAAAATGTATTTTTAGTTACAGAATAAATCCAGCGACGAGATCGTCAATTGCTTATCAATTTGCAAACATCGAGACATTATGCAAAAAATCAATCTATATGTATTTTTATCGGTATGTCACTTCTAAATCAATAATCCAACCTACTTACGTATACAGTTATCTAATAAAAATAATTTCAGATATTAATTTTCGGTTATAATAGAAAAATCTTCAACCGCAAGTTAGTCTATACTATTCACAAGTAGAGATTAAAACGACGACTCAATTATAGCATTGCGCAAAGTATAGCTATTCCCCAAAAGCACATAATTATATAAAACTCTCAAGAAAAAGCAGTCACACGCGTATACGTATATAAAAACACCCCATGATATCACTCACTCGCCGACGAGGTCAATGGCAGAGATCAGCAACAGTCTCTCTTCGAGATCATAATTAACACATAATTACCAAACTAATGGCCTCTTCTCTCATCTCATTTCGAGATTATTGTCGCTCGCAAGAAACATCATTTTTGCGTCATCCTCTTTTGGTATACTTTATATAGAATAATATATAAAACGAATGAAAAAAAAAAGGGAGAAGAAGATTGAATCTACTCTATTTTCGTCGAGTTTCACGCCGTACACATGCCACTTTCGCAATCGCGCGATGAAAAACTTGAGAAATATGTTTTTCGTGTATTTATACGGATTGATGCTATAACAAGTACGAAAATTGCATCAGCAGTCGTTTATGGAGAGATAAGTATAAAAGCGAGAATCTCCGGATACAGCTTCGATATTGTCTGGCAAGCCAGATGTGTATTTAGATTTTGGGGTTTCCTATACCGATTTCCGATCGGTATTGAGAAATTTGTCGTTCAGTCTTCCAAGGGTTTTATAAAACTATGTATTAGCTTCAAATTAACGATACAATGAGCGAGAGAGAAGGGGCTGATGTAATTTGTATATTTTATAAATCATGCTAATTAACTTGTTGTTTTCGTCAAAATGCCTCATTTAATCAGCGATACTTCAACAGACGTCCATAATTTCGATATAACGTCTGCAACAAAGTTGTTTTTTCTTTTTTCTCCAATCCTTCGCTCGCACGTCGCAAAAACGATATAATAATCACACACATACACTCTCTGTAATACAATACGAAAACTACATCAGAAACACACAACGGCCAAAGATCGACCAAACAAGCCAATAGCCATACACATATATACAAGCTACACATAATCCGGCAAGCGAATCAGTCAATCAGCGCGCGTAATCGAGCTTTGCGCAGAGAGAGAGAGAGAACATTAAATTCCAGTTCGATTAAATCGAGGGTGAGTATATATAGCGGCATTATCCGTTTCGCATATGCCTCTCGGGGTATGTATATATACTGGAGAACATAATAGGGGCCGACGTCGCGCGTCATTTGATTTCAATTCCCTCGCAAGCCCTATTAAACAAATAGAGTCGCGCGACCCCAAAACCAGCACAGACACACATACACATACAGGATGATGGTTGATCACAATACGCCCACCCTGCGACGACGCGCCCGAACGATTTTCCAATGGCTGGCCTCCCGCAACGCAATTTCGCAACGTGAGACAGGCTGATGCGCTTATGTGTTATGTATAGGATGATGATGGGACACACGCGCGAGTTTATATATTATAATCGTCGGGGTTTGAAAATTTAAAGATGCGCGTGGGATTCGTTTTTGAATTTGGCGCCAAATATAATTCTTTAGAATATCAGCTTTTTTAAAAACTCATCAGAACATAAAATCAGCTAAATATTTCTACTTTACGTTTCCCTCGTTATTGAAAATTTAAAGATGCGCGTGGGATTTGTTTTTGAATTTGGCGCCAAATAATTCTTTAGAATATCACCTTATTTAATTCATCAGAACACCAGCTAAAACGCTTCCCTCGTTATTTTTTAAAGAACGATCTCAGGCAACTTACGATTTTTCATCAAATTTAAATACGTATAATAAAAATAAAACATACACACGTCTCTCGCAGTTTATCGTAGTTTTTTCTCATCCCCATATAATACACGCAGTCTCGAGCGACTCGTTTCTGTGCGCGCATATAACCGGCGCATAATTTACGCTTCGCTTATACATAAGGAAGAAGCAGGAGGACGACGAAGCGAGTTTCGGTAATTTTCGGATAATTACGGTGTATATATACGCGCGCGCGTGCGCGCGGCGGTAATTTACATGTTGTTAACGCGTGATTGATTGACTTACGATTTTGTGGGTTTTACGCGCGAGGGACTTTATTAGCAATAAACGTGTTCATTTGCGCGCGACGACGAGAGAAGAGTCTTCTTCTTCTTCTTTTTTCGGTATCGTGTCTCTCCGTGACGATAATCTTTGTTTTTTTATTCAATTAAAATGGTAATTTTTAGTCTAATCATTAGAACGAACTTTTTCCTTTTTTTTGAGATGTATATATAGTTGTGATATAAGAATATACTTGAGCGAAGATTAATCGCAGCTTGTTAGCGTTATTAACCAACTTCAGGATTTCATTGTCGATGCGCGCGCGTGTCTTGAAATAATTTTCGTGATGGTTATTATAAAAACGAAATAATGACTTAATGTCAAAATAATACACACGTCCCGAGAGCGATTTGCGAGTATACAGATATATAGTGATGCGTTTATCCAATAACGTTATAGACATCATTAAAAAACGCTTAAAGCGATCATAATGTACCTACGCCAATTTTCTGCTGCCAACAACAACAACCTTTTCCTATAAATCCAGTATATATATACACAAGAAAACCGCAGCTAATTAAAAGCTACTAATCGATCACCATCCGCATATTACTCAGCACATCCCCGTCATCTGCCACTTCGCGCATAAATAATAATAAAGACTCCTCCATACATTTACTCGTATACACATATATTATTGCATAATAATTTCGAACGTCGACTGCAATCATGCGATGGATAACGCATGATTAAACGGGATATATTCGGGTAACGATTAATTAGCCGGTGACATTTTTTTGACTCTCGAACATATATATCATAATACGATATATATCGCACACAGCTGCGCGCTTCCGTTGCATAAAATTGAATTAAATATAATTACAAAGCTATACTGCGGCAGCATACCCGCATATATATAGAACGCAATAAAAAATAAAATATAGACGCGAAAAACAAAGTCTCGGTTGGTTCTAAAGCTTCAGCTCTCCTTCGAAAAAATAAAAATAGAAAAAGCATCGCAAAAGGCGCTGCAGTAAAACTGAGCGCTAAGCAAATAGCAATTCTCCGCGGCGCGCAGCTCACGCGCCGGTAATCGTCGCGCGCGTTTTACTCCGCAGGTGAAAATTGCCGGTTTCGCCTTCTCTCTCTTCAGTTTTATCGACTGAAATTGCCCGGAACTCTTCTCTCCCTTTTCATTGTTTCAAGAGGGAGAGAGAGAGAAGAGCTTGAAAGGAGTGAGAGGCATCTTTTTTTTTACGGCTTATGCGCAGAAATCATCCTTCTCGACGTTTAATCGTATGTAAAAACAAACACAGACTACTATGCTCTCGACTACGGCTGAATTGCTTCTGGAAGCGCCGCTCGTTTTCTCGAGAAACAAAGAGAGAGAGAGAGAGAGAGAGACTTTGTGAATGACGGAGAGAAGAATTTTGTAGCGGAGTAATTTTGCGCGTGCGCGCGCGTGAATTTTTTGGTACAGCTCATTGAGGAAAATGCAAATTTTAAAGCTGTGGTAATTTTCCGGAGCGTGACTGCAAATCGATACTCTCTCCTTCGAGTATTAAGTGTGGAATTCTCTCTGTATACGTATTTTCTCTTTTACTATATTACACACGCATTGCATCGAGAGAGAGAGAGACGAGCTAATTTTTCGCGATAATATAGCTTTGCTTTGTTGCGAAAATGAATATTCACCAGTTTTATCGCTTTTCACGCATATATATATACATATATATATACAGAGACGAGAAGCGATCGTTATATCCTCACGAGGAATTTATATTTTACTTCTCTCTCTCTCTCTCTTGCTCGGGTAAATGAATGGTCTCGAGCGTAATGTTCGCGCAAATAACTTCTGGTTTTACCTCGGTAAGTAATACGTTGATTCGAAGAATCGACGCGGGGAAAAAACATTTACGATTGAGTATATACACGGCTCCCTGCTTTCGATTCTCTTAATTTTCCTCTCGGCTATTATATACTAGCTGTCATAATCGTTTTCTGCGCTGCTGCTGCTGCTGCTTACCAAAAGTATGTAAAAAAATATTAATTTTCTCTAAGTATAGGATTTTAGCTACTGCGCTTCTGAACACACTCTCTCACGCGCGAGCATAAAGTTTTTGCTGGATCATTGCTTCATTTCTTGCGTTTATATTTTTAATTATGGAACTATGGATGGAGAATATTGTGTGTAGTATGTATACGGTTTTCTTTGAATGAATGTAGAATTCTTTCTTGAAAAACATAATCGTTATTGTAGAAAACAAGAGATTACGTGAGGCATTGTATAAAATTCGGAATACAGTATAATATGAATTCAAATTTTCGCGCCATTTACTGCTTTTTTAAAGACTCCACGGTAGCATCCGGTCACCACTTTTTCAATATACGAAAAGAAGATAATAATTTTTTTTGGACTTCAATCTCTTCCATCAAATTTTTACATTGATATACCCACGAATCCATCGTTCGAAAAACGTCTTAACCTTTTCCCTCTCTTGTTCAACACCGGAAGTCGTATATAATACAGAGATCAGTGAAAGAACCCATCACTTAGCAGAAGTACAGAAGCGCCAGTTATTTTCTCACCACAGCAATTCTCACCCGAGTCGAGAGTCGTTTGCACAGCAGTTTGACCTGTGCAGCCTTGTATATCTCACAAGAACAACAAAGCTTTCGAACCGAGAAAACGCAATATCTCGTTTATCTAAAAAAAAAATACAAAAAATCGAACAGAAGTGTTAACCGACAAAAAAAGTAGGTATATATATATAAAAGACTAAAGTGAATATATCGAATCGTTATCATAGAGGTAAACAAAGTGAGAGAAGGTGAGAAGGTATATAGTCCATTGGAGGTATAGAATTACAAATCGAGAAATCGTCGCGCGGCTCGCCGCAAAAGGAGCAAAGGAATTCGCGGCGACGAGCGGAACTTTAATTTACCGGCTGACCAATCGCCGCTTACAAATAAACGTCGCATCGCTTTGTATGTGTGTGTAAAGGTTGAATCGCACTTGTAAATAAAGGGATATTGAATATTTTTAGTATACTATAGCAGTGTTTTATTTTACATGAACAAAGTGTGAGTTCGATTTTTTTTTCAAATTTCGCGCTTAAAGGTGTCGTTTTCTTAAGTTAAGATGGCGCTCTGTACTGTTTACAATGTTTAGTAATTGTTTACTATTTTATCGCGGCCGGCGATGCCTAACAAAGTATATTCGTGCTGAAGATATTTTGATTAGAGGTATAGAAAAATACAATCACTTTTAGTGCATATAAGGTATACGATTAAAAGAGAAGACATTATTTATATTACAAATCTTAACAAAATGGTTGAAAGGCAGATTGCCGAGAAATTAGACAGGTTAAAAGCCTTTTGTACGCTTCCAGAAAGTGTTTCCTGGAATAACTACGAAGTGTTAAAAACCGCGATCCAGTGTGAACAAAAGGATGTAGCATTATTACTGTTAAGTGCAGACTGTAGAGTAAACAGTCGATCTGATGTAATCGAAAACACAGCTTTACACTATGCGGTGAGGCTTGAAGATACTGAAATTATTCAGACACTCGTATCAAAAGGAGCATCGCTTAGTTTCCAGAACCAAAAAGGTAATACACCACTTCACGTGGCTGCTATGTCAAGAAATACTGAAATCGTGGATCTACTTCTTGACAATATAGAATCAACGCTATACGTCAATCCTGCCAATAATTTTGGTCTCACACACATGCACATTGCTTGTATGAGGAATAAGCCGGATATTGTTGAGAAGTTTTTGAAAAATGAAGTTGGAATAAATATTCCAATAAATTTAGACTCTCCTTTTTGGCCTGGATACACACCTTTTCACTTTGCTGTGGAATTTTGCTGTCTAGATGTTGTGCAATTACTAATGAAACATGACGCCGATGAAAAATGCAAAGATGCTGAAGGAACAAATCCAGTCTATCTATCGTACCTCAAGTATCAGTATGCTTCAATGATCAATTTTTTCATGCGTGATAAGTATCCTAACATGCATGAAGAATTTAATTTTCATGTTGCTTGTTTGGAAGGTGATGAACGTAAGTTACATATTAATTAGATGAAAATTGTAAATGCATATACTAGCCAATTGATTTATTATACAATAACATATGATTTATACAGGCATTGTAGAAGAGTATCTGAAACATGGAGCAAAAAATAACTGTAAAAGTACTGTTTATAGTTCATGTATATTTGAAAATGATACACCACTTCATTGTGCTGCAAGGAGTGAATCTGTAGAAACGGTTCAATTGTTACTAAAGAATGATGTGGACATTTATGCTGTTAATGAATATGGTATGACTCCGCTGCATGCTGCAATTTATCAGGAGTCACATTATATACACCCTTTTTCAGATGAAAGAAGAGTTATGGAAGTACTTTATCCAGTTTATAACTTCAAAGATAACAAAAATATAACTGATAAACATGGGGTATCCTTTTTTCACATTATATGTTCTCAAGGTGATAATGAGTTGATCAAGTATTTTTTGGAAAAAGATATTGATGTAAATAGTCAAGTTAGTTTTGGTACATGTTTTAGTGGTTATACCCCTTTATATTTTGCGGTAAATTATCGGCAACCTAACACTGTAAAACTGCTCTTGCAGTATGGTGCAGATATTCTAAAAGGTGACGAGTATGACAATACTCCCCTTAAACATGCAGTAGGTTTCAATTATGAAGATGTCATGAAAGCAATTGTAGAAAGTGGATTAGATCTGAGTACTGTAAGAAACAAAACAGGCGAAAGTCTATTTCATCTCCTTTTAAAGAATGGTGACGGAAGTTATGATCATCGAAATATCATAAAAATGTTTTATGAGAAAGGATGCAATGTAAACAGCCAGTCTATTAATGGCAACACACCTCTTCATAAAGCATTTTATACTAGCACTGTAAATATTCAAGCTGTACTAGATCTAGGTGCTGACGTAAACATTGAAAACATGCAAGGTGAAACACCATTGATATCAGCACGAAACAAGGAATTATCTGAACGAAGGGATCGTTTAATTGGTGCAAATTTTCCTGAATCATACATAGTTTACTTAAGCCATGTGGAAAAGTTGAAAACCATTGGATTTTACGTGAGTGAAAAAAATAGATTATTTATTAAACAATTATTTGAAGAACAAGCACAAATTGACCAAGATAGAGTATATCTCAACCCAGAATACTATTGCCTCTTACAACGCCACTATAAAAATGAGATAGAAAAAATGAAGCATATCAAAGTATCCAATTGTTCATTGCTTTATGACATCTTATTTGCTAATGCTAATCGAATGGCTTTTCACTGTAACAGCCAAGCATTTCTAAACATTATGAAGTTGAATGATTTTGATGATCAGTTTCCTTCCTATGGATATTTGCTTAAATTGCAATTGAAGAAAGGAAATGAAAGAAAAGCTCTTTTAAAACCTGCCAAGAAAGCTTTGAAATTTATTCTGATAGGAGAATTGCCTGATTTTTGTTCAGAAAAAGTGTTCAGTTATCTAAGTGATGATGACTTAAAGACTATAATTAAAATTAAAACCAATAGTGAGATCCAAAAAAATTGCTAAAAATCTTAAGATCTGTTGAATCGGATCTGGAAACAGAGTGACAATCTGATACACGTATGAAGACTGGAGGTCAGCAATATGATACAGAATTGATGAGCGACTGAATCAAGAACAAAAAAAAGTTAGTTATAATTATTTATTATTTTTAACCTTAATTGACGATTGAAACAATTATTTCGCATTATCTCTGCTTTTTATAGTTATTTATGATTGTATGCATAAAGCAAATTATATTTTTCAAAGAATAAAATTACCTACACTTTTAATGTAGGTACTTATAAAAAATTTTTTCACCTCTTCAAATCACAAACCTGCTACTATACTGATTCTGATCCCATACGATTGAGTACACAGGTATTATGAATAATTCTACCTTTAAAAAGTAAAAAAGAAAACTACTTAATAACTTGTCATTAATTTCAAAATCCTTTATGCAAACATCATACACGCCAAATCGCCAAGCAATACACCGATAACAATATAATTCTAGATCCAATTGGTAAAAAATAAAAAGAACAAACTCAGCAAAAAAACACTTGAAGAAATAATCACACGACTGCAAAGGTCGTGTGGGCATTTAATCGGTCGGGACACACGAGAGCCCAAGAAAAAGAGAGAGAGAGAGAGAGAGAGAGCCGCAGCAGTTCGATTTGCCGTGATTTATTGCGGCTCCACGCCCGCCTTTGGAATTGGACAGAATTATAATTGGCTCGGCGTAATTTATTAATGAATTTACGAGCTATATTCCCTCTCTCGTACCCCTTTTAACTTGACGTTCGATCGCGACATCAGTCGCGTTTCGCGAGAGAGTATATATAATAGCCACTTCTTTAAATTACACGCATCTAACGATCCGGTGACTATAAAAATTAACGCTTTCGCGTAACCCTGATTTCTACTCTTGATACCTATATGTATATATATTTATTGAACTGACTCGCAGTGTACATAATATATTAGTAGTTGAAAAATTAGCGAAACAAACGGATTAACTTTCGAGTGTTTTATATTCGAATTCATGAAAGCGAAATTCGAATGGAGTGTGTGTATACGAAATCGTAACTCGATAATGACTTTGATTTAACTTTTGCGTCTAATAAACTTTCATTTATCAATTTACAACTCCTATAAATTATGCGGACCGCACACAATATACACAATCGAGTTCGGAAAACGATAACATCGCAGTTCATTACGAATAAATAACTTAGGCAAATTCAATCACCTCTCTCCAGTTGTAAATTACAAACATTATACACATATACCTACTTACGCGACTATAACTTTGTACAATATTATCAATCCAAAATTCCAAAGCTAATTTTTTCCTCAACAACAACAAAGCCATAGTCAAGAGAGAGAGAGAGAGAAAATCGCAATAAAAGAACGCGGGTTATACAGTTTCCGCTTTACGATTTTCCGCAGCTGGTTTGCATTCGCCGGGAGCGATTTCGCGGGTGTAAAATCGAAGGGCGCGCGATCCCGCAAAGGATTCCATTTTCTCAAATAATCTCGGAGCGAGAGCTCGTAAAGCGCGCCGGGGCAATCTCTCGATCTTTTTACGAGCTAGCGAGCAAGCGATCGACTTTGCGCGCCTGTTCTGTATGAGTGTGTTTGTGTATATATATATGTATATATTGTGTGCGTAGGTGGAGTTTGCGCTGATGCTTGAAAATTAATAGTGGGGGAAGCTTGGATTTTTTTTTGTGGTGCGTGTGAACGATTTTGGTTAAAAAAAATTGAACGAATATTTTAGATTGTTCATTACTATTAAATTTTCAAATTCACCAAAAGTTGTCTAAAAGTCGTCTACAGAACAATACTATACCCAAAAGAAATCGTTATTCCGAGAACAAGAAAAAAAAACACCTATTTTTCAGTAATTAATAGCCTGCACCCGTACAAAAGAAAGCCAACTTTTTCACCTGTGTAGGAAAAACGCTTCCTCTACTACTCTAATGAAGAATTTTTTCCAGAGGCGTGTTCTCCTCAATCATTATTATATCGAGATAATCATTAGCCAGACGCACGGCGGCTTGCTTAGAAAACTGTATTTTTTTTTTCGTCTCACCATAACAAACCTGTTCACGCTCCGGCTAATTTTCCAACGTATATATATAAATCGTGTCTATACCTGATGATGTATACAGGCGCCGGAGGTAGGAGTTGCTTGTTCATTACCGGCGCCACGAGAGAACAGACCGAATCGTAGGTGGGAGTATTTATATAGATTAAATGCCGTTTTTGAGCTTCGACAGCTTCAGGAATTGCTTTATAATAAGCCGACGTCGTGTAATGTCGATTAGCTCTCGGTTTATAATTAAAAGGTGTGCGGGTTATTGTATATATATATATATATATATATATATATATATACAGAAAGTGGAATAATAAATTAAAATTTCTCGGTTCAATTTATTCAAACACCTCGTGTTTCCAGAGGAGAATGGATCCACCCACATCACTATACTGTGAGAGGCAGTATATATATATAGCCGTCGGTTATTTTCAACGCCG
Source organism: Cecidostiba fungosa (assembly GCA_900474305.1). Taxonomy (NCBI): domain Eukaryota; kingdom Metazoa; phylum Arthropoda; class Insecta; order Hymenoptera; family Pteromalidae; genus Cecidostiba; species Cecidostiba fungosa. The sequence continues at coordinate 64,145 of UCOJ01000454.1, read as the reverse complement.
CGCGCGAAAAAGGTAATAATAATAAAATCAGTGACCGATTGTCAGCGACTATAATAATAACGCTAAAATACTGTGCTCGTATATTTCACTATTAGCACGTAACACGAATCAGCTGTTCATTTTTTTTTTAAGTTCAAAATATCGTTATACATTTACTTTTATACAAAAGTACAAAATTCGTTAAAAAAAGAAAAATAATAATAAAGAAATTTCAATTAATTATCAACGAGAGTAGGGAGCATTAAAAACCGCGTAAACTTAAGCTCCTTTCAGTCCGACCGATAAATTTCAATTTTAAACCTCGGCGAAGCCGTAAATAAAGCGCGATAATTACCCGCACGCACTTTATATTCGCTACTACGAGAGAGATCCGAACAATAAGCCTCATTATATTATTATAACCAGCTTATACTATACAGCCGAAAATCTCGTCGCAGTAAAATAAATTTCCGAAAAATCCGAATAACTACCGGACTTTTTCGGTTTACGCGTTTTCGGGGAAGGCCGAGAGCTGTAACTTGAGATTCGAGCACGTGTAGAGTCTGTTGTGTCACTAATTCCAGTAATTAAGAAGATACTTTGGGGACCGCCTGCTGAGAGTTGGGTCCAGAAGATTTTTTTTTTTTTTACAGCTATATGTCGTAGGAATTTTGTCGGCGATTGGCGCGACGGGTCATCGGAGGGAATATACATATATTTTTTTATGAGTAGTCCCGTTGACGAGTCTATGTGTGCGTGTATATTATATATTATACCATAGGTTTCTTGGAGATTTGTGTTTTATTTTGCTGGTGCCGAGAGATGAGGTTCTTCCTGGTTCTCTTGTGGAGTTTATAGTGAGTTGTCAAAGAGTGTGTGTTGGTGACGAAACACGTGTGGAAATTGAATTTTCAGGAGTTATTGGAGCCTGGCTTTTTTCTTTTTTTGTTAAATGATGAAACGAGAGATGGAATTTATATTGGGTGAAGCAATGTGAAAGATATAAATGAAAAATTTGAGAAAATAAATGTTAAATTTTAAATCGTATTTACACAGAGTATATCGCTATGAATTTCAGTTTTCATATTAGCATTTCAACATTTTTGTATTGTCAATATTGAGAAATACTCAATGGAAGATGAGCTAGAAAATTTTTCCAACGTGAGTTTTTTCTGTCTAAATTTTTCCAACGTCTCATATTTTAGCGTGAAAAACAAATCCACAAAACTTTACGGAATTTCTGTAGATAATTGACGCACACTAATTATACTCTTTATAAAAACATCTTATACATTTTTACGCTGCGTTATTAACGCACAAAGAACACATCTCCTCAATCAGCATCTTTCCTCCTGCACTATAACATCAACAGCAACCGCGAAAACTACATAATACGCTGACCTCGTCGAAGCGACGGGGAATCAGAGCGTAGTTAGCTAATATACGAAGTACATCGAGGAACGAGCCTCTAGGGTCTCCCTAACGTTGAAGCCCAAGGGCTTAGTGTATATACTATACCTACATCAGCTCACCAGTCGCTCAGCGGCAGTATAATCGCAAGATTGCCCTTCGATTCGCCGATCTCGTCGTTCCATTAATTAAGCTAAGCTGTATATATATCCAGTCCTCAAAGTATATAATACTGCAGATAAAACAACAAAATTTATTTTTCACACACACACACAGACACAGAGACGCGCAAGCTACTCGTACAAAAATTTTTTTCATCCTCTATACAACCCGCAATAAATTTCGCGCGTAAGTTACAACACACACACAAACATACCCCCCTCGTCATATCCTCTATACAATTACAAGGTCTTTTTACAGCCAGCGATTACCCAATGAGAGGTCCCATTATCTCTCCTTCTCTCATACGCGCGCGTTTCCTAGTCATCGGGGCAAATTACGCCGCTCACGATAATCAAGACATCGTCGTGCGGAGAGCTGAAAAAAACGAGTATAAAATCTTGCCCCCTACTCCCTCTCAGTGTATATATAAGCGTGGAAGAGAGTTAATGTCTCGCAATTTCGCGCTAACGAGCCGAGCCGGTTGATTCGAGGGGACGAGGAGAGTCGGGCGGAGGCAGTGTCGGCCAATCAATCGAGCGCAAGCTTGCCTCAAGGGGGCGGAGCTGTGTCGACTGGGTGATACTCGCGCACTCTGTGTGTGTGTGTAGGTATACTCTGCAGTGGTGGGGAAGAGAGAGACGGTGTCGAGCGCCGCCACCGGGAGCAAACGGAGAGGAGATGTGTGGGATTAGAGGTATATATACTGATGCTTCTGGTCGAGGGTATGGATATATAGTTGGGAGAGATGGTGGTATTGATTGAGAGGGTTGGAGAGGTGGGAGGGTGGTTTTGGATTTTTTTTTTTATAAATGTTGGGTAGTGACATTGTTTTGATTTTGATTTGTTATTGGGAGGGAAGCTGTTAGCGGGAAAATTTTTCAGAAAGATATGCGAGTTTGGAAGCTTGAATTCACTGGTCTCTAAAGTTTTGTATAATTTTGTGAACTATATAATATATACAGTCTCTGTTAGGCACTTTAGCGTAAGTTTGAAAAGTATACATAATTCTTATCCAAACGTTCGAAGAATTTCGATATTCCGTTTCACAATAATTCTCGTAAAACTGCAAGCTTTATCATCGATATATATCTTAAATCCACATGGCCATCAGAAAAAAAGCTCCTCAATATAAGTGTGCAAAAGGAAAACAGCCGATAATGACGAAGGCCATATATCCGCAGACTATCTCTATAATACAGTTCACTGCAAAGTACACACATCGCACATACGACGTATATCTACACACACATAATACATCTGCACATCCGAGGTGGCGATATATATAGTTACAGTAGAGGGAGAGAAAGAAGAGAGAGAGAGAGAGATAGAGATAAAATTACATTATCGCTAAAGCGTCCTCCGTCGCGAGGAGAGGCTGAAATCACGTCCCGTAATTCCAGGGCATTAAGGTAAACGTCCCTCGGCTGCTGCAGTACTGAACGTCGTCATGGTAACAACGCCAGCCCCTTCTTTATATAGCAGCAGCAGCACAACCTCCCCTACAATCGATATAGCGGACTCTGAGTTTACTCTGGTGTATATATATATGTGCGTCTGTGTCTCTGTATGGCAGAGAGATATGGTACGGCTAATTCGCGTATTCGTATATGTATAGATGTGTGGCATGACGAGAGAGCGAGGGATTATATGGGTGTGATATGTGCGATGGGATCTATTTTTTTTTACGAGCTGCTCTGGGCTTGGATTTTGAAATCGAGTTGCTATATAGGCTGAGAAAACTAGTCTAGGATAAAAAATAATATTTTTGAAAGAATTGTAAATATGCTTGCAGTATATGTGTGAATATATCCCAGGATTACACACGGAGAAAAATTTGTAAGTAAAAATGAAATACTAAAACTTAATATGTTTATAGTAATTATTACTACAAATATATTAAGTTTTATTATAAAGTATAGTAATTTTTTGGCATACTGCGAGTTTGTCTCTCCATTACTATAAGGTATAGTAATTTTTACTTATAAATGTTTCTCCGTGCAGTGATTGACATGTACAAGTATTTCAATTCTTTCTACTATAGAGACCGTAGCTTGCTCAGTAAAACAGTCAAGGCTTCTATAAAAACCAAAGTCACAAAACTATAGTCACACTTACTCAGCGCTCAACTGCCAGCAAATTCAAGCTATACAGCCCTAACGAGCTTTATCCCACACACAACACAATCGAGTCTCCGCGCGCGCACAATATTTCAATATTAATCAATCACACACAGCACACTGCACACACACACTTCTTTTATATATACTCTATATATATATATAGACCATTGCCTCTTTCTCTCTCTCTCTCTCACTCTCGTCCTTTGTCCGTATTAAATTGAACCGTAATTCAGCATGAAAATCAAGTGTAAATAAGTCCATACGTTTCAAATTACCAGCCATGTATATGTGTATCCCAGTGCACGGCTATAACCCTCGTTATACACAGCCAATGAACAAAAACGAAATATAACGCTACTCTCCGACTCCATTTTGCCGTGACAATGTGTCGAGGGGGGGGGGATGTATATGTATATACTACTCGACGATTCGTCAAAAGAGCGAGACGAAAGAGAGGAAAAAAAATTATACGCTCCCTTCCGCTCAATAAACTGCCGTATCAAGGGAGGTTGCCCGAGTCTCTTGTATATATATGACTTCTTCTCTTCTTCTTCTATTTCGTCCCTCCGCACCAGATCTCTTTCGCCCTTTTATGATTTCGCTTCCGTTTCTTTGTACACTTTGCCGGACGAGCTTTTTTATGTACAATTTCAATTTTAAATTCAAACGCATCAGTTTGTTGAACATTTTTTTTTCTTTTTTGTTAAAATAAAAAAAAAACAGAAGATCGAATCACAAGCGCAGGTGCGTCTAATCGACGAGCCAATCGAGGCTCAAAGTTGCCTAACAGTACCTCGGGGACATGTACCCGAGACTTTTATACGCCGCGGGATTTCACAGCCGCAGAGCGACGCGATGACGAGCTTGTATGTATAGGGGATGACGTAAATAGGGGCTGCTTCGAGTGGAGAGATATGATATTACGGTTAGCCGGGAGAGTATGTGCTCTGATTTTCGGATTATGGGATGAAATTTTTTATAGGGCGTGTGAAAGGTTTTTTTTTTATATTATATACACTAAATTTCAACGGATTTGGATTTATACAGATTATATACTTTTCACATCATCATGAGACGCATTAATTCAGTCGCTCTCGGCGCGCGATTGTATTACTGGAGTTTCATGTAAATCGCGCCGACGCGATATCTTAAGTGCGATCGTTTATTGTTAATTAATATCATAAATCGCGCCTTGATTTCTCCCCAATTTAGATAAGTTAATTCGATACCTCCGAGAATCGCCGAGACAACTTATATGATTTGACTATGATAATTCGAGTCTCTCGGTTTAAAAATAACAATTTTGTTATTGATTGACTTGAATTCGAACATCCTAGAGGATTTGAAAAAAAATTTTTGTCAATTCCCTATAGACGCGTATACAGATTCGTTATATGTATAGGCAGCATGACAAATAATGTTCACAATGGCCCATTTCCTTTGATCGACCCCCAACGATCGACTTTCATTTTTCTCCCGCTGCGCAGTCGCTCGTGTCATCCCCAACTCGTTTTCCAGTTATAGACGACTATATGTATATGTGTGTGTGTATGTGCAGACGCTATATTATATATACTGCTCGTGTTGTACACGAGCATATCGGTTCCGGCAATTTCACATTCACGTCGAAGCTTCGGCTGATTTATTATAATGTTTGCCGCGCCATTTTTGCCCCTTTTTGTGTGTCTGTTCCTACATTATTGGCTGATCGTCGTTTCTTTTGTATATGTATAATAATAATTGCCTGACGCGATTCGAGAAAGTATACAATTTCGGTGGATTATGGGCTTTTGCGAAGATTGCCTTTTTTTGACCACACAGAGGATGTTTTAATGCGCGAAATCACCGCTAGGTGGCGTCTGTTATATTAAAACGCTGAAGAATCACGACATGAAAGTGCCTCATCTCTATACTGTATTTCTACCTAAATAAATGCATGACGCCATATTGTAACACTTCTATTAGTCCTCTGATTGGCTATAAATATGAATTTCTAACCTCAAAAAGTGAATTTACTGAATTATAGAATATTGCGTTCTGATAGATATGGATTCCTATCAACTGTATTGAAAAGTATGAATTGAGAAATGCATATGATTAAGTTGCTAGTAAATTAAAAGACTGGCTGTCAGTCTGTGTACACAAAAAATTAAATAACCAGATCATTACACGCCAGGTTCAAGTTAAAGATAAGAATATACAGAGTAGCCGGAAATCGTATCAGACTCAAGTCCTTATCAGCACTTACACGCGCGATTATCTCAAGATCGAACATAGACAGCTGCGTTTTATAATATATCCTCTAAATAATCTTCTTCGTTTCTTATATACTAAACTCGACAACAACCTAACCTCAAAATTCTAAACAAAAAATCCCTCGTCCAATAAAAACCAAAGGACAATTCCAGCTTCAATCTCTCCGTTATAAACAAGCCAATCCCTCGTCTGTATAGAAATCCCTCGGAATCCATAAATCGTTACAGCCGCAGGTCGAAAGAGAGAGAGAAGTCGATTAAGCGGACGGAACCACGACAAGCTTCTCTCGACTCGATCTTCCGGCGGAAAACAGAGAGAGAGATAGAGAGAGAGAGAGAGAGTCTTCTACTCGGACTATAGAGTCGCGCGCGAAATGTCTCCCCGGACGCGACGACGACTTGTTTCGTTGCTTTTTTGTGTGTAAAACCGGGAATTGAAAGCGCCGGGAATTCGATTGCGCAGCGGCGGCGACGAGAGAGCGATTCTATTTTCCGCGCGGGTTCTCTGTTTATGGGCCGGGAAATCGAGTTTCGAAAATGGGATTTTATTTCGCGAGAGAGCCGATAGTAGTGCTCCACTTTTTCGCTCTATATTTTTCTATATACACGGCCTCCGAGAGATCCTTTTTCTATCGTATTACACGCCCCCGAGGGGAATTCGACGTGTACACCGGCTTATTTCGATCCTGTGGATGTGATGGGAGGAGTCTTTGGGGATGATGTAGGGTGGCTGTGACGATGGGACGATTTTAACAAGTTGCGGCTGTGAAGTGGTCTTTTTATGTCGTTCTATCTTATTCATCCGCGTATATATAAGTAAAGGAGCAACGACGCTCATGTTGTCGATCCGTTTCGAAATTTTAATTTTGAGGTTATGTTCGTTTTTATGAGTAATATCGCAATCTAAAAGCATTTTTTATCTCTTAATTAAGTAAGAAAATTTGAGCGCGAAATTCAAATGTCTGTATGTAACGAAAAAACAATCCTGCATAGTATAACGCACTTATACATGTATGTACATTTATGACAGTAGCGAATCTCAACAACGACCACATCAGCATATCAGACAGTATCTCGAGTAGTTTAGCACAAATAATCCGTATCTCCCAACGCATCATTACAAGTTTGGCTACACAGTAGTATACAGTAGTAGCGCGTATAACAAGGATGCAAATTCTCAATTTACGGTCCCGATTGTTGTTTAATTGTATTATGTATGAGAGCTCAACAGAATAGCAGCTACATATATACACAGACACAAGCGGATACAGCAGCAAAAAAGACTCGCCGCAAAGAAGCGAGGTAGGAAAAAACAAAGAAGGACTGCTGCAGGCAGTTTTTTACACTCGCCGAGTTTCGCGCATTCGCGGGATCCAGCGCGCGCATTATTTTATTAGAATGAATTATTCATTCGCGTCACTTACACGGTATGCATAAGTTGCACTCTTTCATCACTCCGCTCTCTCTCTCTCTCTCTCTCTTGTTTTCGGCTTCGCCTTTGTACACACAGCATCAGTCGCTCGCTGCATTTTTCGGCATTCGAGCAAAGCTTTTCGGCCGCGGTTAATCGAACGGACTCTCCGAGTCTGCGGGTATATATACGTGCGTAGCCTTTTTTCTCGCCGTACTTTGTTCCTCTTCTTCTTCTGCTTCTTCTTCGCTTCGTTTGTTCTTACGCGCGGCATTAAATTTCAAATGAAGTTGCTTTAAAGTGTTAAGTCTGTGAGCCGGTCGTCATTTGAATTGACGATCGTCATGCCTCGTAATAGCGTAAGAGCTTTTTGCCAGAGTAGTGGTTTTTGCTAATGAGACTTTCGTTGCGATTGTTATCATATCTACAGTATAAGATATACATATAAATATACTGAATTTCCAAAGCTAATTATTCCTGATGGGTCGTCGGTTACAAAATTCAGGCTAAAAAATGTAAACAACGAAAAGCGCGCAATCGCCGCCCTGCATCGGCCTCATAAAAAACGCTCGCGAAATTGCCGATTCCCAACGCCGTTTTCTCTCGCTGTATACACGTATGTGTATATACATATAGAGAACAGCGGTCAGTCTCACGATGCGACGAGCCGACAGAGCCTCGCGTCATCCCTCAACGTCAATCCGAATCGTCGTCCCCGATAGAGACGAGCAGATAGACGCCGCGAACGAGAGCAGAGTAACAAATAAGAGAGAGAAGGAAGCAACAGCAAAAACGCCAAGAGGGAGATAAAATAGAGGGACGATTTGAATGCGGGGAGAGACATTCCGGGGACCGGTCTCTCTCTCTCTCTTTCCGAAAATATGCGATGATTCTTGCCCGGGGAGAGACTTTTTTTGAAATTCGCCGCCGCTACGACGAGACAATTAGGTGCAGAGAGAGAGAAAGGAGAGATATGTGTGTGTGATCTAGGTGTCTTGGAGAAATGCGAGCGAAATGTTCGTCATGTTCTTTTTTGAGGAGAGGAGAAATGGAAAAAAGAGCCGTAGGTGAAAAACGTGTCGAGTTAACGCGTGATGGGATTGTGGGGGTAATATTTTATATGGAGACGACGTGTATAATCCAACATTGATTTAGGAAAATTTCACTGATGGCCTATCTTCACCTGAAAGTAACTACACCGGAACAATGTATGTATAAAAAGCTCTGTTTTTTTTGAGAAATATATCGTAGTACCTGCTCAGTGTTGTAATCACAGTGTTTCAATTCACGATAAGTCAAAAGATCGCTACTGATAGCGATAAACAGCTGTTTAAATCAGATATACCGATGCCTCTTACAATACGCTTGATACATATTGTACAACTAGTGTAAGTTTTGTGTTCTGAGCGATGAAGGTTTGAAGTATTCCACAGTGAAAACACGTCATTTACGATGTCCAAATAATATACCACGCATAGAGGCGTTTGGTGTTTGTATATACATCACGTGCGTGACGGATTCTTTTGTCGTAGGAAAAAAGTGATCATCCAGTGAATTGTATTAGAAATGAAGGTCTTTTAACCAGAAGTTTTACACCTTATACAAAAGTTTATCGTCGTATTTTTATTTTTATATATTTGTATTATTATTGTCTTATCGTGTATATGCGCACAAAATGAACGTTTCGATTTTTCTACTCGTCGTTCTTTATTTGATAAGCGACTTGACACTGATATCCAAAGCTTCTAGTATCGCTAATTACGGTAAGTCATTATGGACGTTTGAATTGGTTAGTAATTGATGATCAATATTGGCTAGTAAATAATTTTTTGTAATGTGTAGACAGGAAAAATTATCCTCCGCTATGTCTTTTCAAACTGTGCAACCTAGGACCTCGAAAAATGCAATTCGACTTTATTCTTCGTGTTACAGACGACGATGACTCCAAAGTTTTCTATGGTACAGATTCCAATCGATTTGAACATCCATCCGAAAACTTCGTCATCGACATCGTCTATTTTATCATAAATCAAAACAAAGTTCCATCTGGTAAAGTCATTAAATCTGATAATGAAGTCGAATTGAAATTAAGACAGAGAACAAGCACACACAGAACGAAGGTAATTACATTTGTAATCCATTTGGAATGTCTTAATGCATAAAAAATGAATATAATACATTCTTATTTATAAGTAATAGGTTCTTCAGGGACAAAACGAGGCATCTGTCCTTCTATAGACATGCGCATGTAGGTATACCAGTCACGATGTACGATAACACCAATTAACTTATACTGTAAACTCCTCGTAACAAGACAAAGCAAAAATAAAAAAAATTCCGCCAAATTTAAGTCAAATGCCTATTATTATCTATCTGTGACGTTCAAAAACAACGATTTAAGTGACTCCGCATATAACATCAGCTGTCTAAATCAGATAATATCGATGCCTCTATATTACAATACGTTTGATAAATTTTGCCTTTGTGCGTAACAATCATTGCAACACGTATATAAGTTTCGTGGCGTTCTAAGCGGAAACGTTTTGAATTATTGCGTATTAGTGTAAATACATCATTCACAATGTCGTCAAAATTATTTAAATACAGAGTAAACTTAAAATAATAACACGCATACCTATATATAGCGGCATTTAGAGTAATTGGTACACATATGTAACAAATTCGTCGAATGAAGTGAAGGTGTCTTAACCAGAAGAGGACCGTCTCAGCGCGTTACCAAATTATTCATTATATACTTATACAAAACTTTATCGTCTTATTTTTGTTTTTATTATTCAACTTATCGTATAGTATATGCACAAAATGAAGGTTTCAATTTTTCTTCTCGTCGCTGTTTATTTGATAAGCGACTTGACGCTGATATCCGAAGCTGCTAGTATCGCTAATAACGGTAAGTAATATAATGGACCTTTGAATTTAGATCGATATCGGTTAGTAAATAATTTTGCTAACCAATATGATAATTTCAAACCCAAATGAAAGTAACAAAATCGAATCTCGTCATTACAGAATCGTCTGACATCAAAGAACCGAATCCCGTCACAGAATCAACTTCCGTCACAGAAGAGGAACAAGCAATTGAAATTGAGACAGATGACACGCAGGCACAGCACGAAGGTAATTTTTTGTAATTCATTTGAAATGTCTTAATGCATAAAAAATAAATTTAATATATTCTTATTCATAAACAATAGGTCCTTCAAAATCAAAACGACAAGTTTGCCATTTCAAACTTTGCCAATTCGGTGCAACTGCAGGTACAACTAAAAAACCTAAGAAAAGTGACATCGCAATCACGGTAATTTTTTGGTAATCCTTTTTAAATGTTTTAATGCAAAAAATATGAATATAACATATTCTTATTTATAAACAATAGGTCATTCAAGGCTAAAACGAGAACTTGGCTATTTCAAACTTTGACAACTGACAACTCCAAAATCGGCAATGTAGACACGCGCATGTATACCAGTCACAATGTGCGATAACACCAACTAACTTACTGTAAACTCCACGCAATAAAACAATGTAAAAAAAAATAAAAAAAATTTCCGCCAAATTCAAGTCAAATGCCTATTATTATCTATCTGTAACGTTCAAGAATAACGATGTAGGTAACTCAGCATTTAACATCAGCTGTCTAAATCGGATAATGCGATGCCTATATTACAATACGCCTGATACATATTGCCTTTGTGCGAAACAATGATTGCAACATATGTAAGTTTCGTGATGTTCTGAGCGGAAACTTTTTGAAATATTGCGTTTTAGTGTAAATACGTCATTCACGATGTAGTCATCAAAATTATTTAAGTACAAAGTAAACTTAATAACACCACGCATACCTATATATATAGCGGCATTTGGAGTTTGTACACATATGTGAAAAATTCGTCGAGTGAATAATATTAGAAGTGAAGGTATTTTAACCAGAAGAGAACCGTCTCAGAGCATTACCAAATAATTCATTATATACTTATACAAAACTTTGTCGTCTTATTTTTATTTTTATTATTCTTCTTATCGTGTATATATGCACAAAATGAAGGTTTCAATTTTTCTTCTCGTCGCTGTTTATTTGATAAGCGACTTGACACTGATATCCGAAGCTGCTAGTATCGCTAATGACGGTAAGTCATATAATGGACCTTTGAATTTAGATCGATATTGGTTAGTAAATAATTTTGCTAACCAATATAATTTCAAAACCAAGTTCCATCTGTCATTATAACTCTAATGATGAAGTCAAAAAATCGAATCTCGTCATTGCAGAATCGTCTGACATCAAAGAACCGAATCCCGTCACAGAATCAACTCCCGTTACAGAAGAGGAACAAGCAATTGAAATTGAGGCAGATAACACGCAGACACAGGACGAAGGTACTTTTTTGTAATCTATTTGAATTGTCTTAATGCATAAAAAATGAATATAATATGTATATTCTTATTTATAAACCTTCAAAATCAAAACGACAACTTTGCCATTTCAAAATTTGCGGATGGGATTCAAATCGAGGTACAACTAAAAAACCTAAGAAAAGTGACATCGCAATCACGGTAATTTTTTGGTAATCCTTTTTGAATGTTTTAATGCTAAAAATATGAATATAACATATTCTTATTTATAAACAATAGGTTATTCAAGGCTAAAACGAGAGCTTTGCTATTTCAAACTTTGACAACTGGCAACTCCAAAATCGGTAATGTAGACGTGCGCATGTATACCGGTCACAATGTGTCATGCGATAACACCTACTAACTTGTAAACTCTACGCAATAAAACAATGTAAAAAAAAATAAAAATAATTCCGCCAAATTTAAATCTAATGCCTATTATTACCTATTATTATCTATCTGTGACATTCAAGAATAACGACTTAAGTGACTCAGTATATAACATCAGCTGTCTAAATCAGATAATATCGATGCCTATTACAATACGCTTGATACACATTGCTTTTGTGCGAAATTATCATTGCAACTCGTGTAAGATTCGTGTTCTGAACGGAATCGGTTTGAAATATTGCGCAACGAAAGCACGTCATTCACGATGTCGTAAAAATTATTAAACTAGAAAATAAGCTTATAATAATACCGCGCATGGCGGCATTTGGAGGTTGTACACGTATATATATGTGACAGATTATTTCGTCGTAGGATAAAAAAGTTATCATCGAATTGAATGATATTAGAAGTGAAGGTATTTTAACTAGAAAGTAGATCGTCTCGGCACGTTATCAAATTATTCATATATATTTATTCAAAACTTTATCGACGTATTTTTAATTTTATTATTATTATCTTATCATATATATGCACAAAATGAACGTTTCGATTTTTCTACTCGTCGTTCTTTATTTGATAAGCGACTTGACGTTGATATCCGAAACTGCTAATAGTATCACTAATTACGGTAATTCATATAATGGATGACCTTTGAATTTAAATCAATATTGGTAGTAAATAATTTCGTGTAATATGTAGACAGCAAAAATTATCCTCCGCTAAGTCAAAGCTTCACGGAATCGGATCTCGTCACAGAATCGTCTGTCATCAAAGAACCGAATTTCATCACAGAATCAACTTCCACCGCAGAATCGACTCCCGTCACAGAAGAGGAACAATCAATTGAAATGAAAGATAACGAGCAAGCACAAAATCAAGGTAATTTTTTAATTCATTTAAAACGTATATGCGCGCATAAAATTGAATGTAATTCTTATAATTTATAATCAACAGATTCTTCAAGACTAAAACGTCAAGGTCAAATACTCTACTGCTTTTTCAAAGCGTGCAAAATGGTATCGTTGCTTCCAACGAACACTAGCACAACTCCGATTTTCAACGAAGATTAGCAGAACTAAAATGTTTTTGCTTTTTTTTTCTTAGTAAAGTTACTTTTTTATAGGAAAACGGCAAAAAAACTGAGTTGTGCTAGTATTCGTACGACGAAATTCCTCGACAACTCCAAGATCGAAAAAAAAGTATATAAAACTGCTGTAAAAATACTTACTGCAATGTAGACATGCCCATACAGGTCACGATGTGCGATAACACCAACAAACTCACTTCAAACTCCACTCAATATAACAATGTAAAAAAAATTGAAAAAATTCCGCCAAATTAAAATCAAATGCCTATTATACATATACATACAGAACTCTCAGCCTCAAAGAATCCAAAGCAATGAATTCGAAATCGGATCAAAGAGACCCGGCGCTCTCGTCGATGGGGGTCGCGCTAAACGAGAGAAACAATGTGCGATTTGCATTTCGGGACGTTAAGAGCCAATGTAAACGGCTGCTATTACCGGAATACCAACAAGCTACTTCTTCCTGCCACCTCCTCCTTTTAGCGGACTTTTATCTTTATCTCTCGTTCTCTCTCTCTCTCTCCTTCTCTCTTTATCTTGCTATACCGTGAAAATTCCGAGTTTATTTGCATATCAAAACAACACCGCCGCCGAAGTCGCTCCGATTTTGTTTTTTTTTCTTTCGAAAAATGCAGCTTTCGAATTGTATACCGCAGTAAAACACACATATACGTATATACATTTAATTCTTGTAAATGGGCCAAAGTCGAAGTAGCCATTACTTTTGTTTTTATCTAGTCTTTGTATATATGGTGTACACACACACACACACACCGCATTGTTGTCATTAATATCGAATCGCTCGCAACGAGAAGTAAGAGCGACTATGTAAATAGAAGAATACTAAGAAGATCATTAAAACGTTTCAAGCTGCCTCTCTAATACTATACAGTATAAATCGTCGTCGCTAATATTTGCTAATTCGATTCCGCGCGCGAGCAAACGATCTCCAGCATTTATCCTAGAATTTATAGCGATCCTCGCCTTAACCCACAAAGCTGCGCAATTTTACAATTTCGTCCCATTTCCGTGTGTATATGTGTATGTGTGTGTGTGTAAACTGTCGTTTTCTTCCATTTATAATATAAATTGAGACATTGAAAATGACGCAACTTCAAATATATACCGCAATTCAACTCCGGAATAAAATCCGACGAATATACAATTAAAGTCAATATAACGCATAGTTAAAGTATATATAAGGTAGAATATCGTTGCGACAGCTATCCGATGAATATACAACAAAGGCAATTACTTATTCCCCCGTCAATCACACACCGTTTCGCTTGGCATCAGCATTATAGTGTGTATATATATAAAACCCGGCCATTTGTTTAGTCGCGCCTGACTTGGCCGGTATATAATCGTGAACCGAATGATAAAATAACCGACTTTCGCGCGCAGGATATTTTTTCGAAGTCTATTTTACACACCGGAACCCCGAGATCTCTCGATATATATGATGAATTTTTCGCAAAAGTAGGTGAAAAAAAAAATCACTTTTCTCACCTACGCTATATATACATATACGCATATATACAGAGAGAACGCACTTTGGAAAACAATAAACCGAAGTCGATTTTACAGCGCCTCGGGGAAAGTTTTCTCGCGCGCGATGAAGCGGTCAGTGAAATTACCATAAGGGGACAAGCGCGCGGCCGGTTTTAAAATGCCCGCGCGCGCGAGAAGCAAGAAAAGCCATAAACACTCGCAGCGTGGGACTCGACGTCGTTTTTCTTCTTCGGAAATTTTTTTTTTTTACTTCGTCGTATACATACCTATATACCTAGTGCGTTCGAGAATGGGATGTAATATTAATGAATATTATGTGATTGAGTATATGTTAGAACTAATACTTCGACAATTTTTAAAAGCTTCTCATGAATATGTCAAACGTATTCAGCCGTTAAAAGAGCTCGACTTACACACTGATCTCTTTATCGCTCCTTTTCTATACAAATTAAATTTTATACGGCTGTTTTGGTTTTACTGCCTCGAAATTGCCGTCCTGGAATGCCGTTGACTCTTTCATACGTATGTGTGTGCTGTATACAGATATCAAACGACGAGTTTTCTGGATAGCTTAAGTATATATAACGGCGTGTTATAAGTCACGGGAAAAGCGGCTAGAATGTGTAATAATTTTGTAGCTGATGTGCGTAAATTATTCCTACTCTTTTCCGAATATCCGAGTTTAATTGCCCTTGAAGTATCTTATTTCCCCGACACGCTGTACTTTCTTTCTCATTTTCGTAATAGTATACCCAATGATTTTTTTTCTAATAATTTTATAAATGCTGAAAAATACGAAATATAACATAAGGAATAACCCAGTATCTCTCCTCGAATACAAAGAATATCCGGTAGCTATACAGCCGCGCTTCGTGTAATTTGTATCGCAGAAGCGGCTTCGCCAATGGCACAGGATAAAAAAAGGATTAAAATAATAGAAAGAAAAGGAATTCGGTAATTCCAAAGAATAGTTACACCGCTATACGTTAATTCGAGATACGGTCGTCTCACAGGTGCGCAAGAGACAGAGAGAAAATATATATAAAAGAGGAATCCTTGCAGGCCAACTAAAATCCTTATCGTCCTGCTTCATCCGAAGGAGAAAAGGAGGATCGAATTCGGTTCCGAATATGGAACGACGAAGACGACGTCCCCTCCGAAAACGAGGCAGGCAACATCACTAAAGTGTCAGCCGCATCACAATTCCTCGGCTCTCTGTGCAGCTCTCCTCAAACAAGGAAGAAAATAACCGCTTCAACAGCGAGCGCAGAGGGAAAAGTAAAGCAGCGACCGCTTGTTAGCGAGAAAGAGAGATAGAGAGAGAGAGAGAGAGAAGCCGCGCCCCGGCAAAAAAGAGCCTTGTATAAGTGCGAATAAACGCGGAGAGAGAGAGAGAGAGAGAAGTGGATGGGAACGAAAGAGAGAAAGAGATACTTGTTTTCTAGCTGTTTAATAATATATACTCGAAAATTATTGTAAAAAAAATTATTATATGTAATAATTATATTAAGAACGAATTCCGATCGTCACCTTCTCGCACACATGATGAGGCGTGTGCTGCGCTGATGTGCGTTATATTATAAGGGCAAAACAGCGAGCGGTCTCTCCCGCGGGAGATTGATACATTTTTAATGTGCCAACGAGCGGTAAAAACAATATACACACACACGGCTGCGAAGGCCCCCCCAGAGATATAGCAGCCGCAAGAAATAAAAGCCGAAAGCAGAGAGTGCGAAGAAGGAGAGCGAGAAAAATGCACGCAAGAACTGCACACGTGCTGCTGCTGCTGCTGCTGGGATTTAATTAATTATAATATAGGACGAGAAGAGATCGATTTTAAGAGATTGTATAGAGAGAGAGCAACAACAATATTCAAGCCTCACTCGGTCTGTCTGTGGAAAAAAAGGAATATAAGGTGAGTACGTACAGCTGAAAACAAAGAAGCAAAGATAAAACGAGACGAGCCGCGAATCCTTAAACAAGCGATGAAACGCGCGCGCACGGGTAAGTAGGAAGAAGGGGCTATTACACGAGAAAAACGTCAAAACAGAAGAGAGAATCGCGAATAAGAGGGAGACACGACGATCGACGAAAGAGACGAACCGCCGACGCGAGACTGACGAGATATATAGGAGGGACGGACGGAATTCGTGCGGCTTTTTGTGTCGAGAGAGAGAGGACTCTCGCGAATGCGAGATTCCGCGGCTGCTACAAAAACCGGGAAGGGGGGACAAGAAGGCGTCCTTGCAACGTGTAACTTTGTTAAAGCGAGCGCGAGCACACCGCGCAGAGAGCGTGAAACTCGCGGGCATCTAATTTGTTTTTGCCGCGGTTATGGAGAGAGAGAGAGAGAAAGAGGAAGGTATAATGAGCTGCGGAAATCGGCTTTTTGCAGAGGGAAGTGAGAGAGAGAGAGGGAATTAGATGCAGAGGTGTGTTTGCTCAGAGAGAAAGAGAGAGAGAGAGAGGATGCTTGTTTGCGAGAGGAGTGTGCGCAACTACTGATTTTCTTGTTTTTGTATTGGCGCGCTCTCGAGAGTTTGCTTCGCTGTGAGGTGAGCTTGGCGAGCTGTATTTTTTATGGGATTGTTTAAAAATAAAGTAGTCATGATGGGTATCCGGCTCAATATTTTTCTATCTTGTTGATGTATTTGTGTGTAAGAGCCGGTTTCATTGGTGGAACGTTTGAGCGCGAAATTCGAAATGGTAACTTTGAGGTTATGTTTGCTTCGTGCAAAACGCATGCCCGAAGATGAATAGTGTACTTTTAGATTGTAATAAACTAAAATAAATTAAAGACGCTAGTCATGCCAGCATACGATGAGAATTCGATCGCGAAATTCAAATGCGAAAAGTTTGAGGTTAGGTTATTCGAAGCACGCTTAAGTGCACTGCCAGTGTTAGGATCTAAATTACGCAAAAAAGCAGCAGCAGCAACAACCCGCTCTAAATCCAAACAGCCATACAGATAACCGATCGACCTCTCCTCTCGCCCATACCGATCACGACTCTCTTTCTCTCTCTCGGAACCGCAGGCCTCTCTCGCGCATTAATCCCAAGGTGTCATAATAATCACAATAAATCCTTATAACTCTCTCTCGCAGTTCTCTCGGCCCACCGGCAATTCGTTATTCACGAGTCTCTTTGAGCGCCCTCTTTAGGTCGTCGAACGATTAGCGCACCGATTAGGCCGCGCGATGTGTACACAAGATGGCGCGCAAACGGAAAACGTGAGTAAGAGGGGATCTTGATTTTGTAATAATTTCCGAGCCGATTATCTGCAAACAAACTGCAAGAGAGAGAGAGAGAGAGAGCAACTCGCGGGGCGCCGAGCAAAACGATTAAGTTGTCCGGTAGTATTTATCTGTGATTAACGTTTGGCAGCTTATGCTCGCTGGAAAGTTAGTTGCGTACACTGCAGGATCTATATATTGTGTACGACAAAGCCTGGCTTATAGTATAGTTACACTGCACAGTAATATAGAAGTAACGGTGTGTATATTATAAAGATTTCGTAAATTAATTTAGTACTGTAGAAAATATAATACGTCATTTTGCAGTCAGAGTCACGAGGTGATGCCGTTCGACACCCGGTAAACTGGAATCCCGGATTAAAATTTTCATTTCCATGTCAGTCAGGCACCGCGTCCTCGCGGCGAAGAATACAAATGGCCCGTATTATATAAAGCGACGACGACCAGTCATTCGCCGAATGGTTTAATTGCTTTTCTGCACTCGTCTAAATTCCGCCTGCGCGCGCTGCTAAAAGAGATTCGACCTCCGAGAAATCGGTTTTGTATATCGCTATATAGTTGAAGAACCCGGTTTTCCTATATAGCTATTTTTGCGCAACGTCGCGCTCGGTCTCTTTTACGGATGACCAGACTCGAGCGCGTGTTATAATTGTGTTTGATTTAAGTGGATGAGGTGCTTTTTTTTAATACTGGATATCGGCACGATGTAATTTAATAAGCGTCTATATATTATTGTATAGAGTTTTGGGAAGTGAAACGTGATTTGCGTGAGGTATATTATAATATACTTGTTTCTTGTGTATAAGAGAGCGTGAAAAATGTTAATTATATAGTTTTAGTGTATAATATACTTATCAGAAGTATATCTTGTAATCGTGTTTCAGGAAAAAGGAGATTGTATTAAGCAATGTGTTTCTAATTGTAGCGTGTGTCTCTCGCGAGAGGGTTTGATAAAAATCAGCGCAGCAGCAGCAGCGCGGTGTGACTCGTTTCAAAATTTGACTCTAATAAACGATAACAATCTCGAAATTGAATTGCATAATGTGCGTGATTTCGTATATACGCACTGCTTTCAAAACTAGAATATACCTACTACAAGTTAACGTACATTATTGAGTATAGTCTCTATATAATAATTATTTTACAAAAAAATTAAGACTTGTAATTTTTCAGCCTACATAAAGCGATCGTAAATCGGTATATACCGGATAAAACGCGATTAAATCTCTCGCTCGCGATCTCGCCATTGAATTTTTACAACCCATAAAAAGGCCCAAATAACCTCAATAATTTCCCCGAAAAAAATCTCCACGCACACATCTCAATCAGCGTAAATTCTCGGCAGCTCTCATCAGCTTCATAATTAACCATCTTAAGCTGTGCCCCGCGTAGTATAGTAATCAGCACACACGGCTCTCCGAAAAATCATCAAATTCTGCAGCCGAGAAAAATTCATTACTCTGCACACACGTGTTGTATATATATATACCTATATAATATACCTGCGCACCGAAGCAGAGGCAAGTCCAAAAACAAAAAAAAAAAAGACAAAAAAGAAAGAGAAGGTTGCAGCAGCTCTAATAGGAGGGTCCGTGACGTCTTGAGGATTAATATATGAGGGAATAATAATTATTGGCGATCGGCGCTCGCCGATACTACCGAAAGATAAGGGAAGCTGTGCTGCAGCACTTTTGCGTCCCTCGTCACTCTCGCCTCTCTCTCTCTCTCTATATATATATATATGTATAGGTATACTGAGCTGGAGTAGGATGCATACCGGGATCTAAGTCGAAATGATTTAGGCGATACCGATGCCGACTTGACAGCGGTGTAAATTCAATGGCTGTTAATTCTTATACTCACGCGCGCGCGCGTCTGTGTGGATATAACTGTATGTATATAAGAGAATATACGCGATTAACGACACGGTATATACGACGGAATTTACGTGGGCGTCAATTTATTTATCAAATGTGCGCTAATCGCGCTTAAGGTATTTATTACGTATATATTTGAGGCGTGAGATTTAGTGAAGTAAATTTCAATCCACACACACACACATACACACCGTAAATCACGCAGTCGTATATTCAAATTCGAAAATCTATAAACCACACATACACTTATATACATTAAAGTGTAAGACTGCGTGTCTTAAATAACATCCTGTGTGCAGTATATACATCCCCCCCACCTCCGAATAATAAGCAATTATTCAAGCCTTCAAAAGCGCTCTCCTTTCGCGTATATATATACCTATACGTATATAGTATATACTCCTTCTTTTTCGGTTCTCCAGACCACGGCGCAGCCAATGAATGCCTTATGAGCTGCGGCTGCTGCTGCTGCTGCCGCGCGATTTATCGCGGACCGATCTAGTAATTAATTTTAAACGCAATATAATTGGCTCGCCGCTTATTTAAGCCGGAGCTTCTTCTCTTCGTTATACGCGCCGATTAGCCTGCGTTTCAGCGGGCATTAATTGACTCGTTCTCTTCTTCTGCGCTTCCCGCGCGCGTGATATGCTGCTGTATATAGCATCGATGAAAAGAGAGTATGTGTGTACGAGCTCGACACTTCTTCTTCTTCCTTTTTTCGTTGTATTGATTAATCGATCGCGGCTTTAGTAGCGAAATTTTTTACGAGCTGTATATCTATGAAACTTTTGCCGATAGATAAAAATCGTGATTATTTCAAATCTCTGATCGGTATTGAGGATAAGCTCGTGGTCTTTTATCTCAATTTGAGAAGCTTGATAAGCTTTTGGAATTTTAATAACGATTCTTATATTATACCGATCGGACGAGAGACTTGCATATCGGTATCTTAATCACTGCGCGAGTATTAGAATTTATAACGCTCGGTGTAAACGACTGATTTATTCGCGATTGATGCCAAAATATTTAGTGCTGGATTACCGAGAGCGGTTAAATTAGCTAATAACCGATTTCGAGATAAGAAACACGTGATATCGCGATGAAGTAGAATTTACAGGTAGCCCTTTTCAAAATCGAACACGTCAGTTTCATAATCACAGCTCATTTCTAAAAAGTATAAATACCAAGCGTGTGTTTGTAAAATTTTCCCCAATCAATTAAGGTAAATAATGAAGTCGAAAACGTGAGAAATCAAGCAGTTAACCAAACTAATCGGCTAATCGTACAGTAATACAACACGCCGCCGAGAAAAATAAAGGAACAGCGTCTCGTGTCCCCCATATACACACAGACGGCGAACTAGAGAAAGACAAATATCTCGTTCGTTCGGGACAACGCACCGTCGCAGCTGTTCCTCTCTCTTTTATACATTCGTCGTCAAACCGGTTCTATCTCTCTTCTCTCTCGCTGTATATATATATACTAATACTCCATAGTCTATAACTGGATGACTGTCTTTATACATACTAATACAATGAAATCGATATAACGCAAGCTTTTAATCGGCAAAGAGATGATGATGTACCTCCCTACTGGTGTCGGACCTTCCGAGGATTATCCCAAAGGGGATTAGGCGCCATATCGGGGAAAATCGGCTGGTTATTTCTAATTGCGGTTTCTGCACGCCCTTTTACACGCGCTGCTTGTTCCAGGGAGAATTTAACCGATGATGCGGGGGCGGAGACTCGGGAAGACGTCTATACGCGTGTTTTGCGAATTAGGAATTGTTTGCGGTTAAGAGGCTGGCCTGTCAGGGGTGTTGTCGTTTATGGTAATCCGGACGTTTAGTTTTGGCTTTGACGATCGATCGTATACCGATTTTGTTTAAAATAATTATATATGTTTTTGTAAAGCTTTGTTATCCAGTGGAGCATGCGTAAAAGGAAAAAATGTATAAGCCATACATGACAGAAGGCAAATTCCCGAAGGACCTGTGATGAGTTTTCCGACGATTATCTCTCGACAAAAGCCAAGAGAGTAGCGTCGAAGCGAAAATTACCTCGACGAAATGTTTCCAGGGTAAATTGGCTTATACTGAAGAAATCCGACCGGTAGACCAAATCCAATTCCTTAACAACAATTAGCGGCTCATCCCTTCATTGCTCGGTATAGACTCTCGGCGTTAATACCTAATATAATAAGCCTAACAGATTCTGAAATTTGCAAATTTCGCTTGTGAGAATTAATTATTTCATTACAACAACAACAAAAATCTTTTAAGACAATACAACCGAAAAATAGGCAGTTCCTCCTCCACTGCAGTATAACAATACTAAACGAATCAAAACTGCAGCCGACAAAGATAATCATAATCTGCCAGCATTGTCCCCTGACTTTTGACGATTGACAGATTTACGACTTTATCCTTCTCGGCATTTTCCCATCGACCTTAAAATCCCTCGACTGCAAGTCGTCCCGCGAATATCCTCTCGACCCATTGGCATTAGGACCTATACTCTACTGCGCCAGATCGATCATCGTTTTACGACTGTATAACTCCTCCTCCTCCTCCTACGATGGGACGGTCCGAAAGGATTTTCCCGTGTCTCACACTCCCGGATCGCTATCGTCGTCGACAAATTTTTTTATCGTGTCCCTCTCTCGTTAACTCGTTAAAAAAAAGGGAAGCTTGTGTTTGGGGATAAAATGAATTTGTCCCTACACGAGAGAGAGAAACGATATTATTGGTTCCGGATTCGCGTGAATCATTCAGATGGCATTTCGCTGCATCGGGTGTGTGTGAAATATCGACGTGAGAAATCTCTCGATGTGGAATTTTTTCGTTAATTAATTGGGTCTAGTGTGCGACGATAATTTTTTTTTATTATTTATGACGTTTCGTCGTCTCTATATAGATACCTTATTTAAGAAAGAGATGAAGAATGAAAGTATAATTAATTTGGGTATAGGATAAATCAAACATGACGATAGATAACGATCGTCAAAATCACCTTTTCATAATTAATCGTATGCGACCACGAAAACATTCCTTTATCTACGATCTGGAGTATATAACCCATGTCACAAAAAACGTGTCTAATACACGTTATTATAAATCAAACTATACACCTTATAACGAAGAATCAAAATTACTTAGAAATCAGTGCTTATAAAGAAAATTTTGCAAAATCCGATAAATATATATACTAATACGTTCGATGAAACACACCCACATATAGGACAAAGGAAAAGTCGAAACGGACGCCACAGCAACACTATATGACAATGACAGATTAACCCGCCGGAGCCGAGAATGCACAAAGCGACTATATGCTTCAAATATATTATATATATATATATACAACCCGATCGATCGGATCACAAAGCCATGTGGCATGTAAAAAGCTCTTCTCTCTCGCGCTTCTACGAACCGGCTGAAGCGTATCATCTCTCCCACGAGAGACGATATTAAGCGAGAAACGTTCGAGGTAATTAAGATATAATCGATCTTGCCCGACCGACCATATCTCGCTCGAATTCCGAGCTTTTTTTCCGTTTTTTTTTTTAGTCGAAAATCGTGAGCAGATGCTTTGCTTCGAATTTTTGTTATTATATAAATTTAGCGAAATTATTTGATACAAACTTCAAAACATATAATATGATTAAAAAGAGACTCAAATTTCATATAACTACATTGTGTTTTAAGAAAATTTACGGAACGCAAATTTAATTACACCGACGGCGATAGGGATCTTTTTTTTTAAACTTATATTATCGCGGCTGTAAATTTGGAAAACGTGGATTTCTCGAGTGAGCTTGTTAAAAAGTACACATCGGATAAGCCGATAGCGATCTGCCGGTGAAATTTAAAATAATGATTGGTTCGAATTACCCGGGAGAGTAGGTTATTATATGTTCATCGCCACACTTGGACTTGTATCGATTTGACAGGTAATTATCAACGGGGAGAGAATTTCGTGAAAAGCGACGTTATGCAATATCTCTCTCTCTCTCTCGTGCTTATAACGAAAGAATTTTAATGAAATGATTAAATGATACACATATTATACTCGCGCGTGTATATTTACAGCTACGAACGTTTGCTTACGTAAGGATATAATTTGAATTCCTCGAATGTAATAACTTGATTGATTCATTCACAATATTTGTGTATACGCATTATATATACGTACTTTCTTCACGTCGAAGAGTATTAAAAAGGTAAAGAAAAAATATCGTGTAATCAGCAGTACAACAGTTTTCTTTTCTTTTCTTTTTTTGTAAACAATCATATCCGCAAGAGCCCGTAAACGCCAATGAAGTGAAATAAGCCGCGTCGTAAAAGGATAATTTCAGAAAGTAAATTGCAACAAATAAGCTTCGAAAAGAAGGAAAATTAAGTTATTAAAAGCATATCAAAACTGCGAAAAGGAGTAATAAACCCAGTGCGGAGAGAACGACGTAGAAAGTTTACAATGAGGACCGCGCGGGAGAGTATATACTCTTATAATAGCAGGTATAGAGTGTGTATAATACTCTGAAAGGCTCGAAAAATAAAAATCGAGAAAAGAGGCACACACAACAAGCAGTGGAGAATCTCAACGCAGTAGCATCAGCTGCAGTGAAAGCAGCGTGGAATATGAACCCCAGGAATCCGCGGAGCCCATTAATACACGGCGGATTTCATAAATCTTAAATAATAACTTTTTTACGCATTGCACCGACCGCATAATGACGGCTTAATTATGGTTCCTTACATATCTCTCGCACCTTCTCGCGATGATTCTCTCTTTCTTTTTCTCTCCTCGTTTTTGTCGCCGTTATAAGATGCATAAATACACCGAGGGACACGTCGAAACTTATACATACACGCGACTACATAAATACATAAACATGTTCGAAGAAGAAGAAGAGGAGAAGAGAGAGAGAGAGAGTAAAAAAGAAGAGAAATATCGTGAAAAGGGTATGTATACGCGCTTTATGCTTATAATGTTTGATGCTCGCTTGATAAACCTATTTATCCGGCTGGTTAAATTGACAATGCGCCGGCACTAAATTTTCAACCGCATTCCAAAAGTTTCGTTCGCGGTACGCGCTTATGTATTTATTTGACGGCTCATATCTAGCGTGAAATATGAAAGTGTCGCAACCGCGGGTCTATACTACTGTGTGTGTGTATTATTTCATTGTGTCTATATAGTACCTTTTAACGCAATCTTAAAGTCCTTTCAATCATAGATATTTGTTTTGTCTATTTTTTCTTTGTATTCCATAGACAAAAGTTCGATTTCTCACAGACTCGTATATTAGCGCGGAAAATTACCGGAAAATTGTATAATGAAACTATGTATATATATACAAGTATAATAATATTGACGATTTTGTGCTGGGCAAAAAAGAAAACTCGTAAAAGACACGCAAATTGTGAATAAGGAAAGAGAGGCTGAAAGAAGAAGGGGAATAACAATCAGCCTTAGGCAACACCGCAGATCGATGCCTGTCTCCCGGTGTGAACTCGTAAAATTAGAAATGCAGTTGTTTCGTTTAAACCGACCGCGAGGAGAAGACAAAAATGTATACTATATACCTATAGCCTCTGCGCGCGAGTAGAGCCATAAGAAAATTAATAATTCATTCCAAAACCGTGTTCTCATATTACACACTGCGGCAACGATTTCGATTTATACATAATATCTCACTCTCGAAGACCAAGTTATTAATAAGTCCACACCCAGCGACATTATTTAAATCTCCCGCGCATACCTTAATCCCCTCGAATTAATGCGGGGGAGGCACTTTCACACTCGCATAATAGGTGTGTGCGTGTGCATACATGAGAACCACTGATGGAACGCGTATAGGGATTTCGCTGAACGAAGCGAAGGGACGAAGAAAAGGTGAAGAGTAGCTGGTACGGGATTGGCCGGGTGTCTGGCAGACAATTACTCTACTGGACCCCCTGTGGCTGGGATGGATGTCTCTCTCTCTCTCTCTTTCTCTCTCTTGTCCCGGGACCCCACAGTCCAAATGCCATGTTCCACGTATACCATGAGTTTGTGTGTGTGTGTGTGTGCGTTTGTGCACGTGCTTTGTAGGATATAAATAGGTGGCAAAAAGGTCAGCTTATATTTCGGACTATTCTGTCATTGATTGTTTTGCAAAATAAACATTGATGTTGCATATTGTGAGGCATCATTACACTATGGATAATCAATGCGCTTTACAAAAACCTTTTTATAAGTATTTGCTTACTTATAAAAATAACGAGGGATCGATTTATTGAATGCGTGAACAAGGTAACTGTGGAAAAAAGTCGTCCGCGCACGTCAGTTTACAACTACAGTAGCTTAGATAAAAGACGTGATTTCAGTAGTTTCTAAAGTTGAATTGAATATGTTGAAGTACTTTGTTTACTTTTTGGTCCTAAGGCTCTGCGATGCCTCTAAACATGAAGTATCAGAAGATGTGGTATTCGAAAGTATTGTGAATTTAAAGCCTTATCAGACGTTAATTTTTATTGACAATTTGACCGAAGATAGGATACCCAAGAAAATCGCAGCTAATATTCCTACAATTATAATTGATTCTGAAAAATTACGATCCATGGATAAAAATGATTCCGATTCTCTGTTTCCATTTCCTAAATCTCGAAAATCAACGCTGCTGATTATTATTCAAGAGAAATTTGAAGCTGAAAAGGCAAACTCTATATTAGAACTGTATACACAGTTATCTTTCAAGTACATCAGACCAAAGTGTCTATTGATCCTAACTGATGAGGTATCGCAAATCGACACTTTACAACCTATTTTACATCAAGCTTGGTCGAACAAATTTTTGGATTTTTCTATCATCAACTTGGCATACAATAAAACTGAATCTCGAATATATAATCTCAACCCATTTTTTAACAGCACAGATGTTTTTTCTGCAAACACTGATCTCTTTCCTGATAAATTGAAAGATATGAACGGCTTCAACTTTACCATTCCATTTCTTGAGTTTAAACCATACCTATACCTCAATACTATCAATGATCTCACAGAATATTATGGATTCGAATACATAGTGTTTAAAATATATGCAGCCAAGTTGAACTTTACGATAAAGTTAGTAAATGAAGAAGGTTCTTTCTTGAAATGTCTGCATAAGGTCATGAATTCGGAGTTGCACATGATGCTGTTACCAACTTATCTTACCAACACTGTGTATCAATCAAATTTGGAATTCGGTGAGATTCAATCCTTCGCTTATTATCGTGGCCTTACATTGTACAGGACAAGAAGTATTATCGAAATGTCCTTTCTAACTGTGGTTCCTTGTGTGATCAATATATTACTGATGTTTTTCATAACTTACTTGATCAATTGCTTCCACATCTCAAAAGAACAAATTGGATTATTTCAAAAAGTGCAATTGTTACTGGGTCAAACCATGACTATACATCCCGAAGGAATATCCGCCAGAGCCATCTTTACTTTCTTTTCAATGTTGTCTATATACTATACGCAGGATTTCACTGGCAAAATGTCCAGTGCCCTAGTGGCTAGTTCTCATTTTGTCATTGAATCGTACCAAGACTTGCTGGATTCGAATTTACCGATTTACATGCACAAAGATATGGTGGAGATTCTCGACAACAGCACAAACCTCGATATCGTCAGGTCTAAAATAATCAAGTACGAGAAGCTATTTTACTGCGAAGAACTACTGACGAGATTTGAAGACGTCTTCTGCATAATACCAGAGACCGAAGGTAAATATTTCATTGAGAAATTTCGAGGATCAAGTGATGAAAACCCGATGAGGCTTCAACAGGTATTGTTTTCTATGATGGCCGAGGCTTACGCTCACGAACCAGGTTCACCCTTTGTTGAGAAATTCAACGTTATCGCGCGCATCATGATGGAATCTGGTTTAAGCGGATATCACAGACAGATGTACCACTACGTGCGGAGAGATATAGTAACTAAAAATGGCCATAAGTACTCCACCAACGAATTGGCTGTTTTTCAATTTTTTATGATATACCTGACTGGATGTATTGTTTCGTTTCTCATTCTTTTCGTCGAATTGTCGACTGCAAAAATAAAAAAGTATCTGTTGAAATAAACCTTCAGCAGCAATATTGTGTATTTACAATTGGAAACTATGTGTGTACTCGCACACTGCACAAGATTTCACTCGAAATTGCAATTCACCATAAATTTTCAGCATCGAGTGAAGCATTAGAAAAGCCTAGTTAATGGAAATATTATTTAATTGCACAAGACACTCAAACGCTTTACGGCTAATAAACAATTGATGGATATTGCGAGGCATCTCTGCAATCGACGCTATATTACACAAGCCAGAAATCACCTCAGTTTTCCTCTGATTTATTATCATCCGCACGTAACGGATAATCGACGCACTTTTTTTCAGAAAAAAAAACTTTCTCTCAGTCAACAACCTATTCGACGTTCGGATTATAGACTGCCCCCTCGAAAAAAAAAAAAAATATTGAAGAGGAGAGGCCGAATGAGCTTCTTATGGAGGCGCGCCGATATAAACTGTTTGTTTAGTTGATATATCGCCGAGATAGTTATCACCTCGCAGCTGTGCAGCGGCGCATGACATTTATATGTGTGTCGGACTCGCGGCTTGTGCAGCTATACTCTCTCGTCCGAGCCGATTCCGTCCTGCGATTAGCAGAAATTACTATTATCGTGGGAACTAGATTTTGCCCTGCTTGTGGCCAGTGTTAATTATATACATATATATTACATAGACTTGAGTGACAAATTGCAATTAAATGTTATGCTGGATATTGGAATGTATATTTCGTTTTAATTACGCGCGTGGTTTGCGCTTGAAGTGATTAGACCAGCTTTTACGATATTGTAAGATTCTTGTTTGTCAATAAAAATATCTATAATTTAAATTTCTTTAACACGCTTCATTTCCTTTCGATTGTACATTTGTATATAACGATGAGTCAAAAGAACAATTAAACGCCTCCACCTAATTAGAAATCCAAACGAGACAATGACCGTTTAATGAAAATACAAGCCACGAATGAATAGTCAAAGCTTAAGAGAGATTAGACGCGTGTAAACGTTCGAAAGTCTCTCTCTCTCAGGTATTTTAATGGCGTTATAATATATGTATGTTTTACCGGTCAGTGTTGCAAGCGCGTCTCGTCGGTTTTGGAAGCGAGTTCGAGTCAGCATGGGGCCCCCTTCGATATATTCAATCACGAAATTATCACTTCTGTATACGGCCTCAGGGCCCAGAGGGTATTATTTTTTATTTTTCTTCTTCGACTCTCCTTTAGGAGCTATGGTATTTTCGCTCAGGGTATTGGAGTCTCTCTCTCTCGTAAAAATCGTCGCTAATTATACGAGCGTATCGGGTGATTTTCGCGCTCGTTAAAAGTATAAGGCTGCCGAGGAAGCTCTCTTGGGAGTGTGAGAAAAAAATTGAAATTTCACCGCTAAAGACGAATAATTAATATTATATATACGTAATCCAGCCGTACGGTTTATGTTGCAAATGAGCGTAATTAGAAAGGGCTAATTCAATTTTCCATGTGTCTCCACTTGCGTAAGACACTAGATTTCTCCTAATAGCCTTTTGAACGTTACGCGACCCGACAAGATCCTATATTAGACTCCGAATATAAATATATAAGAATAAAAAAGGACGATATTATATAGAATTTATAATATATATCCAAGAGGCGTCAAATGTGTTTTCGTCTATGTTAATGCCTATGTTAATGGTAATTCCAACATTGTAACGTTCGGCGCAATTTAATAGCCCGAGAGCTCTGATTGAAACATCTCTCGGCGTATACAAGATTTACGAACCCGCAAGAGAGAGAGAGAGAAAGATGAAAAATAAAGAGAAGGAGAGTAGCAGCGAGTCGTTACCGATTGATGAAGCGTGAAATCGCTTAACCTGGTTTCCGTATAAATTAACGAGCCAAAGAGAGAGAGAGATTGAGGTGTCCGTATAAATGCTATTCACTCAGCGCCTGCACTATTTTTTTTTCTTTTCATCTCGCGGCGCTACACACTCACCGCGGGGGGTGAATTATAAATCCTTATATACCTACTTCTGACACTTTTCTACCGAGACGTTAATTTCCCAGATATACATAAGTGTCACGGAAACGGCATCAGCATATCTTCGTTATCCTCGGCTCTCATGAACATAATTATTACGTGTATGTGTGCGCAAGTCCTGACTCAAGAAAGAGAGTCTCTATTAATATAGATATGCACATCAGAGGCTCTCGCATAAAGCGTCTCTTCCATAACTGCCTAGGATTTACGACGTGAAGAAGAGGAACGACGAGAAATGGTATGAATGGGAGGAGGAGAGATGATGCTGCTCGTTCTACAGTGTCGGTCATTTTTGCTCCACTGTGTTATTACTTTTCATTATTATTTCAAGGGTGTATAACGAGAGCTTGTAAATAATATCGGTATATAGAAATTTTCATCATCTCTCGTTATTATTATTATTATTATTGATCGTAAAATTTCTTTTACAAGTATTACAGCTAATCAGTTTGAGAGATTACATACCTTTGTATAAACCCCAATATTATATAGCTCGGGCGCACAGACTAAAAAAATAAAACCGATTTTTCAAATTTCAATTCCACGAGCAGCACACATCCATCAAAAATCGGCAAAGCTCCGTTATATCCACACATACGCTCTCTCTCTCTTTCCAATTTAATCTCTCGTATATTTCAAAAAATCGCTCAGCGTATTTTTTCCCCGTTCAATTTCGCACACATCCGCGACGTCGTGCTTTTGCGACTATAGATCGAATGCACATACATACATATATATATATACACTCGAAGGCAATCAGAAATATCGCAGCAGCGTCCCACGCACAGTATTACATCAAAAGCTCTCGCGGATACATACGTACATGTATATATATATACGCAGCGCACTTTGTTATACTCGGGCGCGAAAACGCTGTAAATTTCGACTCGTAAAACCGGCGGGTTTACTGGCCACAAATTTGAGCGTCGTCCGCTTATAATAATCCCGACGCGGCTACCTTTAATGAGGTACGAAACGCGTTTTTGAAATATGCACCCCCCGGCTGCTGCTGCTCCAGCGCGAGACCGGTATCTTCTTCTCTTTTATTTTTGTGTTTTTATTTTTTTGGCGCGAGTTTTTATAGTTCAAACAAATCGTCGAGCGTCGCTTCTAATTTTCATTAAACGCTTCTGTCTTATTACTCCTCTTAACGATCTTTTAATATTTCTCGTATACTTTTTATAATATATTCGCAAGACAAACAAATTTGTCAAGTCCAAGGGAGACAAGCGAGCTTCGTTAACTCTCCCACACATATATGTATATATATATACGAATAGCCTGAGGCCAGATACACGATGAAATAAGACGTGCATAATATGCCCTTCAAAAGCATATGTAGCGAGCGCGAATCTTATTAATTCGGGCCGCGCTATTTGCCTTTGCAAATTGCTCGGGCCCTTAATGACTCTCTTATTCGAGAGCCGGAAGGTTTTCTCGCTCAGCTTATTTACCTTACGAGGGGCAATTCATCGGCGCCTCCAGGGACGACGTTCTCCGGCTAACAAGGTAACCTAATCCGTCTAAAGTGCGGCTGAAAAATTTGCTCCTCTGTATATGGAATTCGTGAATTTTTTTTCAGGATTTTTCGATCAGAGTTGTCGAACTTTGCGGGGAGGAGATTCAATTTTTTTTTCATGTATATATACACAATGTTTCGATTTTGATTGGTTATTATTCTTCTTCTTTTTTTTTGTCTCTCTGCGGTTCGCTGAAATATTCGAGGTGTAATGAATTTACGGCAGGAAACGGTAAATAATGCGCTTAAAAGTGTATATAGGACTTTTTTATTATATATGCGCGCGCGCGTGGATCGTTTGAATGAAAGCAGAGAATTTTGGAGCTATAAAAAGCCGGCTTGTTAACATTCTTCTAACCTGCACTCGAGAATCAAGTCGTAAATGTATAAATCCCAATAAAGAGATTCCTCTCGCAGCTTTCTCTCGTCGTATAGATAATAATAAATTTCTCATTAATTAGCCTCGACGTGTACGTTATATCTTGCTATTATAATAATTATTAAAAAAATTAATAATTTGCAGCTCTTGATATTTACACAAACGCAATTCCCACAGCGAATCCGTTTAATCGAAATCTCGCACACACACACACACACACATACATATAGAGTGAGATCGTCAATTAAAAGATACAATCGATACACGGCTCTCGCAGCTCGTTCTCGCACTGCAATATTTATTGTCCATCGCTCGAATTCGATCTGGCATCTCTCTCGAGCTATAGCGATGCTCCGTGTGTATATGTGTGATAATACACGGCGTTTTCGTTGAAAAAATAATTTACAGCGAGTGTATATATACGAGTGCGCTGTGCGCAAACAAGACTCGTATATATACACCGGACGTGTATACGTTCACACATGTGTATAGTATAGGTATATATGTACGAAGAGTATGTTTGAGAGAGAGGGAAAAAGGGACGAGCGTCAAAGGTACACTCAATTATCTCCTCGGCGTCATATTTTGCATAATACGCGCTTGGATGTAATTATTTATCGTCGTCTGCGATGTGTGGGTATGTATAATCGATTGGCTGAGTTTGTATGTATGTATGTGAAGACGAGGAATGCAATGTTTAAATTTCTTTGTGAATTGTGTCTTGATTTTTTGAAAAAGTAGACGCCACCTTGTAAAATTTTACCAAATATAATCATCGTTTTATTTGCTCAAAACACAGTATACGAGAACAGAAAAATAAGAACCAGTAGGGGCTGCAGCCGAAAGGTGTCAGCAGAGAGAAGCAGAAACGAAAAGAGAAGGATGAGCGAGATATATTGAGTTTTTGCGATGAATACAGCGAGAGAGAGAGAGAGCAGCATATATATATAAGCCCTTCGACTGCTAATGTGTCGACCGAAATATTTATGATGATTGTTTATGGACCGTGCGTATATTAGCGCGTTCATCACACCGCTGGCTATATTCTCTCTCTTCCTCTCATCTGCTTTATCACTTTCTTCGCGTGCACTGCGGCGTCGCATAATAGATATGAATAGAGAAAGATATACACACACACACACAACACACGAGGTTCGTCTTTAAAAAGTGAAAGGCATATTACATGTGAGAGCGGGGAAAAAAGTTAATAAGAAATCGAGCGATTGATTTATCGATTGTTCGATTGATTGATTGATTTGACTTATTTATGTAAATGCTCTCGGCGGCGTTGGGCAAGGATATTTTTGACTGATGAACTCTGATCGTCTTGCCATTATTTATACACACGAGCTTTTTCTCTAACGACTCCTTAATATTTTTCTAATAAAATTCCACACTGTGTGTCGAGAGAGAGAGAGAGGCATTTTCCTGCGAAAAGAGCTGGCAAAGGAGCCGTATATATAAATATAATACGAAAAAAGCCGACCTCTCCTGAAAGAAAGACGACGGGTCGGCAAAAGGTGTGGATGACATTTTTTTTCAGACTCGAATAAAGGAAGAATAGACGACTCTCAAGTGGCGTTATAGAGCGAGACTTTTTGTTGCAGTTGTATGTAGTGTGATGAGGAGACAACTGGGAGAGTCTCGCGGTCAGTTCCGAAGCAGAAGAAAAACATGCCCCATCGAGAGAGAGAGAGAGAGAGAGAGAGCGGTCTTTTGTGAAAATTTCTGACTCCCTCAAGACGCCGCTTTTAAAGGCGATCCTCTTGAAAATGAGACGTCTCATTATGCTCTCGGTTCTACGAAACCTACTGCGCCTCTTCTCGACGTGTCGCACGCCCTTTTCTTGTCATTTTCTATTCGGGATGTGCTGCTGGCACACTGACTTGTTGGGTTGTCATGTGGAGCTATGTGTATATGCTAGTTTCACTCTCTGTGGAAAGTGGGATTATTTTAGAGGAGTTTTGAGACGAAAGTTTGTGTTAATTGGCGATTTTAAATGTTGTTGGTGCATGTGTTATTGCGATGAGTTTTCAGTTCAAAGATGATTAAAATTATCAGTTTTTAAACGAATCAGTGCTTATAATATATATAGGTACATCAAATGTATTTTAGCAAGAGACTAATTTCCTACTACTAATTCAGATAATTGTTTGATACTATATTTTATCATGCGAATTTATCCATGCATATGCTCACTTGGATTATTCACACTAACACGAATGTACGTTGAAAATGTAGCAATAAAATTTTTATTACACAAAGTTTTGCATATTTTATCATCGACCTTTTACAATTACAGTGTAAGCGCAAGTGGTTTATCGTTAATCAATAAATACTCTTTTAAAAATTGTAGTTATTATAAAAACCTTTTTTTAAAAACAAGTATATCCTTAAAACCTTCTAAACTGATATGATACTAAGCCCCCTCTCCAGCCTATTTGATTTCTTCTAAATAATAATTTTTTTCTTTACATATAGCAACTAGATAAAAATCATTTTGTATTTTCTCTAAAATTTGGATAAATACGTATCGCTAACCAACCTATATACGTAGCTATCTTTCTTGTGCAATCAACGTAACGTGATAACTTTTTTATTTCCTATTTAATCTTCTTCAATCATCCGGCTGCGCAATGAGAATGCCCCAAACGAAGTTTAGTCTCGAATCAACCAACAAGCTCAAATGATATACAGTGCTGTTGAACAATCTTTATAATATACGTTAATTAAGAGGTACTTATAAAAATTTTTTATCTTCACCTCTTTGAACACTTTTTTTACATTTTACATCGCGCTTTTTATTTAAAATGTAATATACCCCGAATTTTTGCATTTTAGTTATAGCAACATTTATTCGGCTGAGTCAATATTCTCACTTAATGCGAAACAGTGACTATTCACTGTTTCAGATTCTTTCACTTTAAGAGAGTTCCATTACCGAAACTCAAACTAGGAATCACATTATCATTGGTGTCGAAACGAACAAAGGGCGATACCGCTCAATTTTATGACTAGGTCAAGTGATGGTGTGAATTCTAATAAGAGTTCCGAAATTGTCTATAAGGATCCCAATTGTAGGCCTAGCATTGGATTTATAAGCGACGACAGCCCTGCGATCGAATCAGTCAGTTTTCATCAGTCTAAGCAGAAACTCTGTCCAAATTTTTATTGACACAACTACTTCGCGACGCGCTGATGCGTAAAGGTGCTTTATTAGTATATTTATTAAGTCTTCAGAATTTCTCCTTTAAATAGTTAAGCATTAATTTCACGAAAATATAAAGTGACTCAACAGTGTCCAATTATTAATTAATATATCTACACCACAAACAAGGTAAGATAAACAAATAACTATATATAACATTATTTTACTCCTGTATATAGGAGGACCTGAAATCCCTACCCCTCGCAACCTCTTACTTTATTTATCCGTGCAAACCGCTCGACACGCGATGAAATAGCCTAGACGCGACCGGTTGACACTGACACGTCACAAAAGTTCAAAATAAAGAATCTTACCAATAGTTTAGATACGATCATTAAATCACACTCGACACTATACAATACTCCCAGAAAGTCTCGAAAAGCCGAGAACACACTTCACGGAAAAGGCTACTCGCATCTCGAGAATATTTATAAAGAAGAAGAAGAAGTAGAAGAAGGTATGAAGAAGAATAAGTCGATGATCGCGTGCGCATATAGCAGTCCTCAAAGAAACGACGAGGCACTCGATTTACGAGGAAAAAGCCAACGGGGGGTATAACAAATCGTTGGAGAACCGCCGGCTGCAGTGCGAAAATAAGCGCTTAACGAGGCAAAGATTGACTCGGACAATACCTCGGCCACTCGAGAAAGAGAGAGAGAGAGGACTGAAGCGCGCAGCTGAAAAGCGCCCTTGAAATCTACACCCTTATAGTATATATTGCCTTTGAGGAGAGAAAAACGCAGGTTGACTTTCCGAAAGACCGAGAGAATATAATGCAATAAAAGAGACGACTCCACAGGCTCACCTGCCCTTTTTTCGGCTTGTAAACAGATTTTCCATGGACTCGCCTTATGAGAATCTAATTTTCGACGCTCCTCGCGATGCTATGGGAGCAATTCATTTGGAAAATTCTCGCGCGACAATGTCCGCCTACGCTGCTATTATATTGTGTCCTTCTTTTATGTTCCTCTCTATACATGTATATACATATACGAGATATAATACACTTTTCAGCGAACGACGCGTCACCGGAACATTTCGCATCTCACGCGTATTATGTACTAGGAAAAATAATGGATTCGCGCGAGATCGCAGGTACATTTTTTTTTTTAACCCTTAGGGGCGCGGTTTTTGAAAAATCTTTACCGACACTCTTCGTAGAACTGCTAGAGCGTAAAAATCGAGTCTACACATGAATAAGTAATAATACCTCCGAGAGAGGCAGGTATATAGAAAAGTATAAGTGTGTCTTACGTAATTCGAGCAGTAGTTATCCCATAAACGAGACACTTTGCAACAAGTCGTTAAAGAAAAAAAATCAAGTGTATGCGTGGAAAAAACAAGAAACGAAAGGAAAAGCGCCTCTATGAAATTAACAAACGAAACGGCTTTTACACACTTCCAGGTGGCATAATTAACCCGTATAGGCGCGGGCGAAACAAAAGCCGTGAGATATGTATATATATAGGATAATAGTCGCGCGAGAGTCGACAATTATCTACTAGAGAGAAAGGCTGTATGTATATACGAATATATAAAAGGCGCCGTGCGGTAATAATCGATACTTTGTACAGAGACTAGTAGTTTTTCGGCGACGATAATAAATCCTCGTCCTTGGCACGTTACAATGGCCCGGACAAGTTGGCTTTATTGTAGAGAATTTTCTGCCCAATAAAGTATAACTCGAAGCGGCTGCTGCTGCTGATGCTATATGTGTATATAGGGAAGATGTAACGGTTGGGAATAATAGAGACGTGTGTGTATATACGTGTATATGGAGAAGGGGAGGGTCGAAGAAAAAGGGAATGAAAAATATGCCGGGGTTCGTAAATCTCGTCATCGTTTGCAGCTATATACGGCAAGCTGCGCTTTGTAATTTTATTAATAGATCTGTGTGACGTTCGATGATTTTACGTCTTGTTGACTGATTTCTGGATGCGTCTTTTGAGTAACCAGCTGCGGTCGATTTTCAAAGATTTCTATATAAACGAGTTCTCACTCGGTGTAAGTATATACTTATAATATCAATTATTACTTAAATTTAATAAAATCAGTAAAAAAAGAACTCGGTAAAATCAGCTGCTTCTCGAGAACCATCGATCAGTCAACACATTACCCCCGAAAAACTTTTTAAACATTACCGAAAGAGACCTTCCATGAACTTCCATCAGCACAAGCTCCATATATAATATAAAAGCCTCCGAGAACTTCTTACACATAAAGAAAAACACGAAGTAGTATATAGATCGAGCGATGGAGTATATTCGGCAAATAATAGAGTCACCATAGCTTCCTCCCCATTCATCCCTCGTCATCCCCCTATTGGCTATCCCAATAATACATATTATACGCACTCGATGCTTTTAGAGACGAGCCGTTCCAATGGCGCCGTTTTTCCCCCATATATAACATCGATCGCATCAGGGAGTCGCGCGCGTGTCCGAAATCAAAGAGCATTACCCGGAAAACGATACGATCGTATAAGGCTGAACTATTCCTTCTTCTTTTCTGGGTGTGAAAAAGTCATTGGTATTATTATGTCGACTGAATAGACCGGCTTTTTTGCGCGTTTATTGGTTTTCCTATAGGTGAGAATATGCGACTTTGGAACGCGTATACGATGGTAATATAATGGAGCTGATTGTCAGTTTTTCGACGACAAAGATCTCTCTCGAGTAGTGGACATACGTTTTTGAGTGTCGGTGTTTATGAAGTTGTATTGTATACTGAAAGGAGCAGTTTTTACAGTTCGTTGTGGATTTTCAATGCCAGGAGGCTGGGCTCTTATTGTCGCTTTATTATGAGACGTTTTCATTGTGAGACATAACTTTTCAACATTTTTTCAATTATATACTCCGTCTACATATTTAAATTTTCGCGCCAATTGCTAACTAGTGTGCTCAGTCCCTCTCAAAACAAATACCCGAAGAATCATTACAGAAACCGCAGAGACAAAAGAATAAAAAGAGCGAAAAGCACATGAAGCGCCACGCCGTCGATGTGAAATATAGCGCAGCCCATATTTTTTCGAGTATACTAACATGCAATTAGGAAGTGTATAGTTGCATCGCAGTTTTTTTTAACGACTTCTTAGCGGATTAAGCGCCTCCGCCTACTCTCCGCAAATTCCATCCCATTAAGAAAAAAAACCGGCGTAAATCATCGGCCGCACGCATAACCTCCAAACGAACAAAAGATGTAGCGAAATTGGATGTAAGTGATGGTACAGGGGCCGGATATACATATATATAACGTAGTAGAAAAATCCTAATAGTCGGCATTTACTAATAACGAATATACATCGTAAAGGCGTGTCGATGAACGAGTGTGTGTGCATGTGTATAATGAGGACGATCGCGTGAGTATATCGGTATTATATCGAGAGGAAAATGCGGCACAGGTGAAACAATTACAGGAATATAGCCGTGATTATGGATACACTACTGACTTTTTCGGTAATGGTGTTTATAACCTTATTGTATACATAATCACTCTATCGCACTCTCGATCGGTATTG
Organism: Cecidostiba fungosa; assembly: GCA_900474305.1. Lineage (NCBI taxonomy): Eukaryota > Metazoa > Arthropoda > Insecta > Hymenoptera > Pteromalidae > Cecidostiba > Cecidostiba fungosa. The sequence continues at coordinate 25,543 of UCOJ01000454.1, read as the reverse complement.
AAGGGTATAATCGCTGTTTGCGCAACCGGTGTGTATAAGAAATCGTTTTTCATATATACCGATCTTTTATATATTATACAAACAAATTACACTTAATCGCCGTTTGCTCTACAATTTTTTGCAGTATATATATCCTCTCAAAATTGCATTTCGGCTTTCACTATATACACCAAAAGAAATCTCATCGTATCCCGTAATAAAATTATCCACAATATCATCGATTATTTAATGATAGACATTATCACACACTCGTGAAAAATTTCGTTGAGCACAAAAGTGCGAAGTAAAAAAAAAAGTACCTGTATACTCTCTCGCACACACACATACACAAATGAGTATTTACATGCAGACGAGGTGGTGGTATAGAGCTCTGCGCGCACAGGGAGGAAAAACGTCAGAGGCGCGAGTCATGGGTATAAGTACGAGCTCGGCTCTAAAAGTCTCGGACGGGTAATAACTCTATTTGCCTCGAGTCGCTCGCTTGCTCGCGCGCGAGAGAGAGAGAGCTGGTTATATGGGAAACTAACTGTGCCGTCGTAACAGCGTGCAATTAAGTTAAACAATTGCCTAGACCTCCATAAACAACCCGACGCTCGCGTACAAATCATCGCCTTGTGTTATAATGCTGTAGCTTGTATATATGGATGATGACCGACGCGTGAGTGTGTGTGTGTGTGTGTGTGTGTGTCTGATTTTCTTCTTCGGTATATTTATACTGTGTGTGTTTGTAAGATAAATCGAGATTTTAACATTGAATTCTCGTAAATACCGGTTTATGACAAAATCATGCCTGATTTGTTGTACTGCAGCTCGTTATTTAATTCGACTTTATGCTGATTTTTCTCAAGACAGAGAGAGAGAAATAAATTCTGGTTATAGTTTATAGGTATAATATTATATCAAAACACACGGATTAATGATTAAGTTCGTGCGAGACCAGTCGTACATATATACCTATATAAAAATGCTAATAGCGCTACTAAAGACATAAAAACGATCCTATATGCTAATCAAAAGACGACGTGCGTTCGAATAATATAAGCCGATGCATCCTCGAAACTCAATTAAAGATTTCCTCGCTTTTATAATCCACAAACAAATTATAGCGGATAGACACATATTTTCCCGCGCGAAATTTGAATACAGCTTTTCACGCCTCGGTCATCATTCTCACAATTACACACAACCACGACGATTATTTATGCCTGATGTTCGGAACTTTGCGCGCGCTGGTAATAAATAAGGATAATGGCCCGGACCATTAAGCGCCGATATATACTCTCTCTTCTCGCATCAGTGATATTTTCTCTCTCTTCTCCCGTTGTAGCGCCCACGTTATTATCGCGCAATCCGTCAAACGTCTCTTGCGCGGATGTGCGTTCGCTCAAGGTGATTTTCGATTTGTTGAAAATATAACGCGCGCTCAGCATCGGCTTGACGGTATTGTTAACTGTCCAGAGAAAGAGAGAGAGAGAGTTGCTTTTATGTACGCGATTTATCGGCTTGTATATTGATCGCTATATGGCGTTTGTTGTTGTTGTTGTTGAGTGATATTCGTCTTATAGATCATTTTCTTAGAGACGTGCGTGTAACCGATTTTTGTGTATGCCTATACCGATTATGTATTCGAAAATCGATTATCTTGAAATTAAAATGAATCAATTATATACACACCGGAAAATTTACGATACTCTGAAAATTAACGACTGTAGATCGATGCAGTTGATAAACAAGCTACTCAAGAGAGAGAAAGAGAGTCAGTGTAAGTCTCGGTTATAAACTATAAAAGCGCGTAAAATGCAGTCCGAAAACACAAGCAGCTATATATATGTATACTGATATCTCAAACGAAGTCGAGAGAGATAACCGCGAGTAGTGTATTACAGGCTCATTAGTGTCCCAGACTTTTCTGCGGTAACTTTATATATATATCACCGACACCTCTGTTCATATATAGTGTCCTCTTCGAATCGTTTTCGTCGGACGTGTATAAAGGAAAAAGGACAGACTAGAGTATATATAACGTAATAACTCGAGAGAGAGAAAGAGATGAGGACGGCACACGAAATGAGTTTGGACTCGGGATTATATTTCGAGAGCCGATACAAAACGGCCGTTTAATGACGCGATAGGTTTCGCTTTTTATTGCTGCGCTTCTGCTGCTGCTGCTGCTGCTGCTGTTGGCAAAATCAACAGTGTCGGAATTAGTGTTGCCGGGATTCTAATTTGCGGAGGGAATCCGAATACAAAGTAGCTGATATTCGAGTTTAATATATATGCAAAGCTTTTGGATTCTCATTTCAGGAAACGTACGTATAAAGATTTTTTTTTCTTTCCACATCACCATCATCATCAGAATACCATACAGCGATCAAAACAACGAAGGTATTATACATAAATATTACAGCCAAACACACTCGATTCAGCTCCAATCGATCAATGAAGACGAGCTATTCGCCTCGAGGTCTCTACTCTCGCACACCTCTCTAAAAAGAGGAGAAAAAAAAATGCGAGAGAGAGAGAGAGAGTCGCGAAGGAGAAACGCGCCAAGGCAAGAAAATATATATAAGCGCGAGACTGAAAAGGAAGGTTCCTCTATACACACGCAGAAAAGGGCCGGTGTAGAAAGGAGGCGAGAGAGGAACAAATGAGTACGATGAGTTACGACTCGACGTAAATCTCGGGCTAATGGTTGCCTAAACGCGAAACTCGTATGTGTATATACGTATATGTATACGTGTGTGTGTGTGTGTGTGAGCGAGAAATTTAATAATCCAGCTAATGGCCTCGCCTACATTTATTATCGGCAGCAACAGCAGCAGCAGCAGCATATAACACACCGGTTATATGCTTCTCCGATATGGCAATAATAAGCGCCAAGTCGATCGCGAAATTGGTATATATGCGCGTATGGGCTTGATGAATTAATGTACCGTTTCGGAGGGAGTTAAAGAGCGCAAAAAAAAAAAGACTTTCTTGAGTGTGTACTGTTTCTCTAACTGTGCATTGTTGATGAGTTTTTAATAATGGGGCTTGATGCGTTATTGAAGCGTTATTCGCATCAGGTACACGCACGCGATTGTTGAAATTTAAATGTTTATGACCTATTCGTTGGACTGATCACTACATACTCGTCAGTTTTTTTACTGATATATATACGAGGTATACGTGTGAGACACCAAAGAATTTTTTCCAGCCCACCAGAATCACTAATTAGCTCTATTATATTAGAGTAGTCCCGAAAATTTCAGGGAAAGCCCGTAAAAAGAAAATTCAGAGAAGAAAATAATAAGAACATCATAATCAGCAGCAGCAGCAGTAGTAAAAAAAGTAGCCGTTCTCCGACTCACACGGCTCGTGTGCGATAGTTAATAAATCTTATTATTGGAAGGAATTTCCGGGCCTATCGCGCGAGATCGCGCCGCGCTCGCGGCCATCATTAGATTCCCCTCTTTCTCTCTCTCTCCATCTCTCTTTCTTGCCCCTCTTTCCCTCTATTTATGATTTTTTTACGAGCGAGCGAAACTCGTCGTAATAAATATAGTGGCATTTCGGAAAGCGTCCGCCTCTTAATGGGCCTCTTAGACCGTTATTAAATTATAAATTATGACAATCTCGTCTCTCCATTTAATGAACCCGACGTTTTATGCGCGCCGTCAATTTTTCCCCAGACACCTTACCAGCTCTTGTCTGTGTGTATGTGTACGAGAGAGCAGACTAAACCAACGATATATACTCGAAGCAAAAGCGTTACATTACGATGCTGCTGCTGCTGCTGCTGAGGATGCGATGAAGCGTTAATTCGCTGATCGGAGATTTCGAGAAATGGTTTTCTTCTCTCAGGTGCTGCGGTTGCGAGCTTGTACTACTTTTTTGCGGGGTATATTATACTTTATGCGGATGAGAACTGGTAATTATTAATTTGCCAGAGTTTTTAGTAACGAAATTTTTAAAAAGTCATAATTTATACCTTAAAAAGAGGCCGCCTCTGGGTATTACTCACTCGAATGTATATTCACTTTTTGTCTTGGAATAACTCCGATGAGTCGTGTTGTACCTGGAAAGAATGAAATAATTCGCCGCCGTTTTCTTTGTATCTTACAATAAATTACAAACTCGAGGAATGCATGTGAAGAAAGTTTTCCTCGACACCTTGATATTATACTAATGATCGTCAAAGTTGTGACTAAGAAGCAAAACGTTGTAAGAACCTATACTCGTATATATATAAGCAGGAAATATTCGCTAAATGAGTCAAATTGATGCGGTTTCTACGGAATATATACGACTTCCATTTAAGAATCCATTACGGATCATTAATTTATAAATCTTCGATTTCACGAATTCATAACTGATCGAAGATTTTTTTTCCTTTTTTCTGAAACTCGGATTTATTAATCGTATATTAGACTCGAAAGATCGTATCGTAAAGTTTGGATTAATGAAAATATTGGTGCTTATACGATTCAAAATATATAATTTTTTACTAAAATTTTTTATCTCATCTCAACATTCTTACGTTATATACCCACACGTTTTACAAAACAACAGGTGCTGCATATATATCCACAGAAGACCATACAATCAATAAAAATAAATGATATAAGCCCTGATAAAACGTTTCTCACGATCACCGATCCTCCGATCATCGAAACACACACTATTTATAAACTCGTTTCCATCATGTATACACACACACAGACTCACACGAAAATGACCACTTAATTAATGAAAAGCCGTCGAAACAAAAAAAGAAGCCCGTTGAGATAATCAATTTAGAAATCCTCGAAGACGACTCTCTTCTCGAGATATGGAGAAAAAAAACGAGGTCCCGCGGAATTTATAGGTCCAGAGGTTCGCGCCTAAAAAGACGTATAGCGAGAGACGTTAATATTTAAGGTCTCTCTCTCTCTCTTCGCTTCTTTAATCTGATATCTTCCCACGTGACGCCCCGCGGCGAGCATCGCGGCTTTATTAGCCGTCAATTGTTTGTTCAACATTCCCGAAAACCCCGTAAACGTTCGCCGCCGGAGATTTACTGCGCTCCGGGTCTTAAAACGGTCCTCTTTCTCCCTCTCGTTCGAAACTTAAGCCTTCTAGTGTTTTTTTTTCTTCTAATTCGAGGACTGCGTTTTGTTTGACTGCTCGTGTCGCCGGTTCTCCGTAAGTCAATAATAAAAAGGTAATTGCTTTCTTACCCCAATGATTTTTCGACCTCGGGATCTCGTATAGGTTATGTCCGCACCTGAAAACCGAAAAACAATCATTGAGTAATTCGATAGAGGATAGATACGAGTTTTATTAGATATACAAGTAACTAAATTACAGCTGTAAAGTCTTATCGGAACAACTCTCTCGAGAGAGAGAGTCCGGTAGCAAAAAACAAAAGCGAATCCATGTATACAGGTTATGTTTTGATAATCCTAACCTCAAAACTCCTGAAATCCCGTGTGTGTGTGTGTCCGGACAATATATATAAAGTCCCATGGTGGCCGTAAAATGATCAACAGCATAAATTAACCAGCAGCTCTCTTTCTCGAGGAGCAGTAATTGATTTCAGTTAGCCGCTCAGGATCATAAAAACAGCCGAAATCCTCTGGCAGACTACGATCTCCTGGCCAATCGTCTCGTCTGCTAGATGTGGAACCGGCCGAACAAATTAAGAATTTAACGTGTATCGCCGAGTCATAATACACAATCTTTTTATCCCGGAACGTTCGTTTTAATTTGGCCGACTATTAGTGCCCTGTAAAACCGGAGAGAGAGAAACCAAGAGAACGAAATGAAAAAAAAAAAAATAAGAAGAAGGATTATAGTCTCGTTCTCGACGAGCGTGCGGAGGTGACGTAAATTTGGCGGTCAATCTTAACTTTCGCGCCATTCGCGCGGCTTCATTAATTAAGCGGACTCGTATATAGTCGTATAAAGCTATCGTAAAATGGCCAACTTCGTGGAAACGGGGAACAACGAGGTGGCTAGAGAAGCATATATAAAACACTGCCTCTGAGCTATACCTATATATTATATTACGAGGAAAAAAAAGGGATTAAAATATACGCGCGATTTTCGATAATAACAATTTGCAAAGATTGATTTATATATTATAAATACACACAAGCTCGAATCGCAAGATACTCCACATGTTTCTTTAATCCGGCGATTGGCTGTAAACGCGATCATTATTATACTCTCGATCGCGGCTCGTCGCAACGAATGAAAAGCCTTTGTGTTAAACAGTCTAATTCCAAGCGGTGAGTTATTATCTATAAAATCCGGCCAAGTGGTCAACGCGGATAATGTTACACGGAGTCCGTGTTCCAACGAGAGGCTGTAAAGATAAGCATTTATGGGGGAGTGAGCGTGTACGACTTTTTTTTTTACTCTTCGACGTGTGAAAAGAAAAAATTTTGATGCTTTATATGTATATATAACTCAATACACTGATATGCTTGTGGATCTATATATGACTATAGAAACTATACTAAGAATCTCGAGTACGCGCTGTTTTATAATTATTTACGATTAATTATGTATAAAACCAAGGCGTAAACTCGAGAAATCGAGGCTCATTAAGGAAGAGCTGCGTCTGGTAGCCATTACCGGGCTTTTATTGGTCGAATCGCTCATACGCCCCGCAGGTGCGTGTGTGTGTATGTGTATGTATGTATGAGGCGATACTTGTTTCCTTATACGCGGATGCGTATAATGCGGGAGGAAAGAAGAGGAATATACGGACTGTACAAAAACTCGCGCGTAATGTAATGTTTTAATTTTACACGCGGCGAGTGTTAACACAGCGTTTGATGTATTTTTAATGGCTCTTCGATGCTAATGTACGTATGGAAAAGTGTGTACTAATAATAAAACGACTTTTTTTTCGAATAAATATATAGGAGTCGGCGAAAGGCGTATAAACTTTCTTTCTCGAGAGTCACACAATGAGTAAGTATTATAAAGGGACACTATAGTACGCCGGGCGTGAAGCATCTCCTTGACTTTTTAACGCATAGTATATGCTGCTATTAATCCCCCTTATACTACATTTGAAAAGCCCGCCACGAGACGTATTCCCTCGAGTGAACTCGTGTATAGAATGACACATATACACTGTGTCATAGGGATGACTTTTTTTTCGCTACGACGAGCTTCTGAAGATGCGCCTCTCTCAAGGGAGTCAATGGGAAAAATGGACGAGAAAATGATCTTATTTTTCTGGGAACATGTCTCTCTGATGCTTTTGAAAGGAAGCGACACACACTACACTATACTACAGGCTTGTGTAAACAGACAATAGGTGTTGGTTTTACCAGAGGCTGCATCGGTGAAGATCGTCGTTATTGGAAAATCATTGCGATTCCTTTCTAGGTATTATACGGCGTGAAGAAAGCGGACTTGTGCGTGTGAGAAGACGATTTTTCGAGTCGCTGCAGTTCGGCTATTATATTTATTATATGCAGTTCTCGTGAAAGGCCCTCGTCAAACGGCTATTAGATTTTATTTAATTTTCCATCCGACGGACTCTCGAGTGTATTATATACACAGTTCGATACCTTTCCGAAGCGAATCTCTTCAATAATTAAAATTCAAACACATATGTATATCGCACTCGCGGCCACTATACACATAAAACAAGCAAATGTCAAATCAAATAGAAAAATCCAAGTGTATATTCAATAGCACACACGGAGTTCTCTCTCTCTCTCTCTCTCTCGTGGTTCCGGGAAAATGACGGTATAAAGGATTTCTAATTCCTGAACGCGCGCGCGCGTGTGTGCAGCTGCCTATTATGGATCGCGCATGGCGATCACGTCGACGAGCGGCCCTTGTTTACATATCTCACCGGAGGCCGGCCTCGGAATCCGAAATCGCGCTATTATAGCCGCGGTCTCTGCTGCTGCTGCTGCTGCTGATGCTCTTCTCTGGACACGTCTTAAACTCTTCTTTTCCCGCTGATCCGCGCGCGCGCGTGTCTCTGTGTGTATATAATATATACCAATAAGGCACTATATACGCGGTTAGCTTCTTTACCTAAAAATGCTATAACTCGCGTTGGTGAGATAGATATGCAGCGCGTTTCTTTTTAAATGCGGATTATGTGTGAGCTGGATTTTTTATTGGAGGTTTGTGAGGGGTTTTTTTAGGAGAGTTGAAAATGAATCGCGGGTGTTTCGTCATTTCCCGAGTTTTTAGCTTCGATTAATCTTTGTGTACATGGTATTTTTAAATAATTTTTTACGGTGTAGGTATCCACAGCAAAGTTGTACGCTTTTCTTGACCAAAAGCGTGCATTATACACCCTTATTTTACTGTTTTTCAATAAATTAAAAAGAACAACAGACAGTAACAACTTGCGAATGACAAAAAAAAACTTAAAAATAATTTGCGTCTGAGTACAGATTTACAAGAACAACAGCGATCTAATAAATTCAGCCACTGCACAAAATTGAAAAATATATCCAGCTCCAGTCGTCCGAAAAGTGCATCACCTCAGCCTCATCTCTAGATCTATAAGTATAATACCAAGAAAGCCTGAAAAATCTCCCACGTGAGAACCGGAGTATACAGCTGATCTCCAGCAGATAATAATACACACTATATACCTACGGGTCACTTCTCCGTAAAGTGAGAAATAATAAGAGCAAAAGCGTTTCGGCTCGGCCTAGACCCATCACAGAAAGAAAAAAAAAGGTGGTATATATACCTATATATACAAAAGCCGCAGCTCTTAACTCCAAAGTCAAACCGCTGCTCTGCTCCTATATCCTCTATAACGAGATTATAGACACCACCGGTCCCATTCAGTCTGACCGTCGGCGGAAAATAAATATTTTGAGAGCTCATTGTCGTCTACAGCAGCGGCAGCAGATGCATATTATATACTTCCGTCAACGCTTTTGTGTCGCGTCGTTTATTTCGAGATAAGGTTTGCGGGTTTTGTCAATTGAAACGTTCGGACGGTATATATACAGTGTTGATTTTACGAGAGGCGACTTCATGACTGTGGTTTTGCTCTTTTCCGGTGTCTTTTATAATACGTATTGACAGCTCTATTGACGAGAAGACTTGATTTTTGACGCAGTAGCAACCGAGAGGAGATGCAGGTGTGCATATTGGAAAAATATTTGTCCAGCAGAGCCTGGAGATCGTCTTAATAAAAGTCATTTTCCTTCCTCCAGTTTATCCTAGCGATTAACTCCCGACGACTTTTATATATATATATATATATATACACTATTTATATAAATAATATATAGCCGAGTAGTAGCTTCCTCTCTTCTTACAACAAAAGCTACGTTCGATTCTATGAACGATTAATATAAAAAGCTACACTCGTTGCATTCCGCTCACCGCGTCTCTCTCTGTCTGTATAACTCAAAGTTTCGCGCGCACCTCACGTCCATATCGCAAGAAGGGGCGCCAAAGTTATATACCAGCCATCCGACGCCTCCGCAATCAAATTACCGCCGGCGCATGCATTATTTATCATGCGCTCGTGCAGTATACAGCACCTGGTCGCCATCGTGAGTTTATTGTCCGCTCCGTTATAGTATACCCTTTTCTATCGCTCTCTTGTTTGTTTCACTCGTTTCATCTCACGTATAATTAGTTGCTAATTGAAGCTGATATACATGTGTGCTATTATGAAAAAATAATATTTTTTGAATATACACGTGTATATTTAACAAGCTATTTACTCAAGACTCTGTAAAAAAATGAGCCAACGAGCCAACTTGCTTACAAAAGGCGCTCCTAAAATATCGATTTCTAGATAAAGCCGAGAAGCAGTAGTATAGACCACTTAACACGTCAGCGCAGCCCAATAATTAAGGCGAATTTTCGCTTGGTGTATACGGAAAGAAGAAGAAAAAAAAAGAAGAAGCTAGGCAGGCACTTTTACGCCGACGATTAGACGCTAAGTAAAGTTTGCCTGTATATATATATATACATATAGGTATATGTACACACTTGCGCGACGCGTTTAACTTTCATTGCAGAAGCTTTCATGAGGAGAATAAACGTCGTCCTCTACGGGAGGTCGTCGCTGCTGCTGTTGTAGCTATACTTCGACCCTTTGCGAGCGGGTGTATTGTTATAGGTATAAGCGAACGCGAGGTGTATTAGAATTTACGAGGTTCGCCGTTAAAAAATGCAAGGGGAGAAAGTGCATGTGTGTATACTCTTCGTAATGAAGTGTACACTGTTTACGCAGTGCTTTTTTTAAAAAAGGATTTATTCATTTAGCTCGTTGAAATAATTTTAAAGTACTGTTGGTGATAAGAGAACTGCAAATTTTTTTGAATTTCGCGCGCGTTGTGTAGCTAGCGCCATCTGGTATACTGGATTGGGAGAGATAGCGAACAGCTAGCGCGCGCGTATTCTCGCTGTTTTCATTTCTCTGCTCGACTTTCGCAGTTTCGCACACGCGCTGCAACTTGTTTGATTGTTTGATACGAGTGTACTGGAAATTTCGTTATTTTTCTGGCACTCGAATATTGAATAAAGAAGGTAGGTGTACCAACGATTCTACTTATCATTGTTTCTTAGCACGTCATAACCTTTGTCGCAGAATTTTAAGACACGAACTCGAGGTTTGTTTTGATTTTAGGTTATATTGCCGAAATCGAGTTTCTCGCCGGTGGTAGACTGGTGCCAAAACCACAATTGTGGACCTGACTGATTGTCGCTTTGCCGATCCTTTGACCATGTAACCGATGCTGTGAGCTTCGTGGTTGTTCTTCCGTCCACGTACTGAACAAGGAAGGTATGTGTATTCATGGTTTTGTTCGTTTTTATTTCGCAAGAGATGCTGATTTATTGCATCATCTCAAGGTCAAGATATATTGAGAATGAGTAGGTTTGGTTAAGGTTGCGTTGTGGTTCTTGGAAATATTTAGAACCTCAAAAAAATAGTAATTTACTCAGTAGCTTGAGGTATTGGTTGAATTTTATAACAACTTTATTTGAAAATTGAAGGGTAATAATTTTGATTCAAGATTGTCCAAAACTTTTTTGAATTTATATGTTACGGTTGTATTGTCAATATTGTATAAGAGCTTTGAACAGTATCCGTTAGACTTTATGTTAACGCAAGGATAAAATGTGCTGAAATTCTATAGCATTTTAATCAAATTTTTCTGATATATGCAAAAACTGCTGTTATTTAAAAATAAACAATACTTTTCAGCATTTTTTATCCATGTTAAATTTATTTAACAGACAATCGACATTCAATTTAATCATTATATGTTGTATAAAAAGGAATTCATAAATTTGCAGTGAATAAATTCTAAACCTATGGATATACTTTTTGATTACTTTAATTCTTAACAAACATTACTGAAACTATAGTTTTTACTTTGATTAACATATTTCTGAAATTGATATAGCGTTAGCTCTGGAGCCAAACACTCTGAATTAACTAAAATGTTATTCAAAACAAATGATACTAATATACTGTACTAATATAAACTTACTGTACTTACATTGTATTATTATTGTTGACATTATTGTAGATTATTATTGTTGACATCCATGGTGATGTGGTGATCGGTCATAATATCGAGTTGGACACCTAGGGAAAATATTCAAGTATTATATCAGCGGAATAATAAACTGCTCGACACATCATGAAGCATTTTCAGATAGTCACCATAATTTAACTAAAACAAACAATAGGAACATGTTTACTTTAATTTAAAACTATTCAACAAAATTCAAGATTTGCCAAAAAACATTTCAAAAGTATAAGCCAAGGTAGGCGTTCAAGCATTGTGATTACTCTCCGCACCTCGGTGCTCACCTCGTCGTTCGTGTGCAGCCCAAGGGCCATAAAATACTCGTAATGCACGCCACGGTTGGTCTTTCTCTCTCTCACATATATACAGTCGTTGGACTCTCGCGCAAAGATGCCAGCACGTATTATACCGGCCGCGTCATAATTGATTCGCGGAAAGGCACGAAAAAACGTCCTCCTCGTTGAAAATCGCTAATGACAGCAGCGAGTCGCGCAGTACGCAATAATCGCGTTTTAATGCGCGCTAATCGCCCCCTCGAAGAAGACGTTATTCCTTTTTCGCACTGCTGCAGCAGCGCACACGAGAGGGAAAATTAGCGAGCGCATTCAATTTGTTGTTGCTTCTTTTATCGTCCAGAGCTGCAGCCGAGTGAGAGAGCGCGAGCTTTTTATTATATTGTTTTTATTATGATTGTCGGCTTTTTTATACTTAATCCCTCTCGCGTATATGAGGTCTTGATAACGGGGCTAAAGGCTGTAATTGCTCGGAGAGACTCTTATATATACCTGGGAAGTGCAGTGCGCGCACCGTAGATTTAGGTTACGCGAGTGAATTTATTGCCGAGATTTTGAGGTTAGATAAAAAGGCGCGAAATTTAAAATAGCGATTCGTTCTACCAAATATATCTATATACGACAGAAAGAAAGGCGGGTAATTGACTCGTCAAATTCAATAAAGCCCTCGCGACGTGACAATAATAATTCGAAAAATTCAAAGAAAGCGTCGACGCGCCGACAAATCCCTATAACGATTTTTACGAGCGCAAGAACGAAATATCGAGAGACGCGTCGTACGTCAGTCGGCCGGTATTAACAAACAGCCAAAAAAACACGACCCGCGCGCGCGCGCGCGCGCGACCACTGTATCATGTCATATCCTCGTGTCCCGCGGCTGTGTCGCAGTCGAATTCCGCGCACGTCCCGAGGACGGCGTGGAATTTGCGCTGTGGGCTGTGGCTCTGCAGCAGCTTCGCCCTTATATACTCGGCCTTAACGAGCTTCACGTATTACGTGTGTTTGTATACCTATATGTAGAGGTGGATGGGATGACGAGCGCGCTGCTATATAGGCTGTTTCCCGGAAAAATCGTGGGGGTTGCGGTTGTGTGAAATAAAGACGTAACGTAACGTGCAGGATGTTTTATTTTTTTATTATTGAAGTTTAGTAATAGAGCTATGCGATTGCAAAATCGTAAATTATTTTTAATCGTTTTCATTGAAAATTCAAACTTTAGAGAATAGTGGAAAATTGTGTGATAAAAATTGTTGAGTTAACGTTATTTCCTTTTACGTTTTAAAACTATGCGAGGTATGTTTAACTAGAGAGGAGAAGAATGAGCTTAGGAAGATGACGTAATTGTATATCCCATTACGATAAGGCTGGCGACAGGGTTACTAATAAAACATTCATTCAGCCTAGTCCACACCAAGCCATCGATGTTCTAACAAAAAATTCAAGGTCTCTTTGTTCAATTTTGCCATGAAGAAATCGCTAATTGCAATTTAAATATATTTCTTGCAATTTTCTACGAATTTTCCTGCAATATTAACTGAGTGCTATGTAAAACTAAAGTAAGCGTTTTTTATATATATAATCTTCGGTTACTTTTGAGTTTTATACATTTTTTTAGTCTCAATTTTATTTTTCTGAATCCGCTCGCGACGATTTTACCCTTGTGGAATTTTTTTCATACCAAAAATTGTAACAATAGTGCTAAGTAGTGTTTCTTACGCACAAAATATGGCATTTAAAAAATGCGTAAAATGCTCGATGCGATACCTTATTTCAAATAAAACTATAGATGAATGTAGACCTCATTATAAACCCTGGCACCTATCCCGGGGAAGTACTTGGTGCCGACGGTAGTCGTTGTATAGAGAGATAGAAGGCGTCATCGAGACCCGAGACAATTACACCTGCATGTGTCCCAAGGTTTATGATCTCGTAGTGTGCATGAATGAGAGGGCTAATGACCTCAGGTAGAGCAAAATTCGGGCGGCCTCTATTCGCTGTGTATACAAAGAGAGTAAATGGCGCCACTTTCCATGCGGTTATTAGGGGGCGGTTGAGGCATTTAGTTAGTATTGGCGCTGCAGTCAGCTGATCAGTTCGTCCAAATAAGCAAATTAAAACCAATTTATTCACTTATTATTTATGCCTAAAAGGTTTGTTGATCGCCTTAGCTATGACTGTAAGGTGGTTGGGTAAGTGTGGTCGAGTGGCCATTAAATGTGTATTTGTTTTACTAAATTAGAAGTACATACACGACGTGTAGCACGCAAGATGGAAACGTCAATAGCTGAAAAATTCATATTTTTAATTCTAATCTTCTACAAAAAAAAATACATATTTAATGTCCACCCGACCATTCTCACCCACTACCTTGTAGTCATAGATATGGCGGTAAAGAAGCGTTTCAGGCTATAAGTGCATAAATTTGTTTTAATTCACTTTTTGGGACGAACTCACTGCCTGACTGCAGCGTCAATGCGGTCGCGCTAAGAACTATTTGGCTCGACCGCCCCTGACACACTGAGAAAAATATCTGGGTAATCCCATTAATTTTAGACTTAGGGCGTTATTTGAGTTACTGCTACCTCAGAAATGAGTAGGCTCTACTCGTTTTGCCGTGTTATTTGGTCATGGTTACGGCTGGGGTAGAGACTACTCCTTTAAATAATGGGATTACCCAGATATTTATCTCAGTGCATCATCATTAAACATCGTCATCGCCTTCACTCTCGCATCAATTCATAAATATTCAGTTTGTTCTTTAAATACATCGCGACTTGCAACGCACCCACCATATACTGTACATATAATACTTCCCTTACCCCCTTACACCCACATACATGCACACAGCACACGCGTTCTCACTTTTCTCCCTCTTAACTCGACGCGTGTATTATTCGAGGTGAGTCGATGCGGCTCTCGAAGCAGCAGCAGCAGCAGCAGAGAGCTGCCTTCGGATTGCGCTCCCCTTCTCTTTGTCCCACTCTGTTTTCCCTCTGCATTTTTCATTCCCCACTAAACTGGAGTGAGGGAGTGGCGCTCCTAGTCTTTATTAAAGTCGCGCGCGAGCGCGTGGAGCCACTTTTTTGCTCTCTTTTCTTTTAAAGGTCTTAGGTAATGGCGAAGAAGGCACGTTTGAAGTGCTGCTGCTGCTGCTATGTGCGCTGCACGACTCTCGGGAGCACGATATTTCTGAGCGCGTGTGTAAAGTTTCTGCCTTCGTGATATTTTTTGTGATTTCTTTTTTGCCTCGATGACACTTGATGTTTTATTGATTCTTGGAGCTTCCGTTGCGATGATAGTAGCTAGAGATAAAACCAATTTTTCTTTCGACTTGCTGTATGCACCAAAGACGACTCAAATTTAAGTATACACGCACAATCATCGCATACGGACTCTATAAAAAGAAGCATCGAAATATCGTTCCAAACAATCTCGAATCTCGAGCCAGAGAAAAAAATGAGCCAGTCCGTACCCTCGGCGTAATAAAGCACCCTGTCAGCTTAAAACAAACATCTCCGCGAGCGCGCGCGAGAGAGAAAGAGAAAACCATAACCAGCAGGCGAATAATCTTAATGGACCTCGCGGCTGCATCAGCCCCTGCTCTGTATACCTACAAAAACACTCTCGTACATCTCCCGCGTCGCCCATTCTTCGCTAGGCAAAAAAGACGCAGACGACAGAGCATTGATTCTCCTCTCGACGCTGTAGTGTGCAAGGGTTAGAACCTGCACTTTGACAGAGTCGTCGTCGTCGTCGTCGTCGTTGTTGTCGTGACCACCCGTGGCGCGCACGACAAAACAGCGAGAAATGCAAAGTGCTCTTGATGTATATTATGTGTATTAGAGAGGAGAGATGAAAGGCAGTTGCCAAAGGAGAGATTGATATTTTTGCGACGCGTATAGTTTGTAATTTATTGCTGTTGTGTGCGTGTTTATGTGAATGCCTGACGTTTTGGTGACTAATATGCGCGAGAGCGGACATTGAAAACGCGAAACTTTTGGAGCTTTCAAAGGGTCCTAGCTGATGCTGCTGAGTCCTAGTTGTATCCAAATTTTCATGACCCGCTACCAGACAAGCTTTTCGAAACAGCCGCGTCAAAGTTTAGATGAGAGTCAGCGCGGTGAAAATTACGACTGAAACTGCCATTAATCATACAAATGCTATAGCTGAATTTGAATGCGCATATTGAAAGCCGTATTTTACTCAATATAATCCGCCACTGTATCGAAATTTGGGAGTACCAGGTATATCTATATAGTGCAAGTAATCGCGCAAATCGAGTTCAATCCTATGTTTTCCCAAAAAGTCGACTTTACAGGAAAGAGATGTATATAGCAAATAAACAATATAAATATATGCAAATTAATAATTCTACAAAGCTTTAAAACATGAACTCATTAATTAAAAATCTAAATTGTATTTCTGTGGCGTCCCTGGTAAAAACGTCGCCATCTCATAGTGAAAATTTTTTAATCAAAATTCGTTTATATTATTTACAAGAAGCCTTGAAATTGTTGATGGTTTTTAAAATTAAATTTAACTGTTGAGTTTGAAATAAAAGAAGTGGCCTCATTTGATTAATATACGTTCAGCAACGAAAATGTTTATTTTTCTACCAGGGGTGTAATCTATGCAAACATATAATGTGGCTAAATTTAACTAAAACCTAAAAGAACTACATCTAGTACTTATTGGAGCATTAATTTGCAGTAATTTAACTCTCTCTATCTCTCTCTGCCAAAATTGAATATAAAACATCACAGTAATTCAGTTTCACGAACCGTTTTGGCAAAATTTCTCTCCGGCCATCCAAAAAGCATTTTTTTATATTTCCCGTCAGCGAGCGCAATTACATTCCGCGCCGGAAGCATTAAAACAATCTCGTGCCAAGTTCAGTATATTAACGCGATTCTTCGAAAAAATTCAACGCATTATAAGTACCCCTCTTGCGTAGAATTTCAAAGAAAATATTAAAGCGCGTCGAATAAACAACACAAGCCACGCCCCGTCACAGTGCATCAAAGTCCTCGATGAACACTATTCAGCAATGTCGAAATCTCACGTCGCTCTCCGCTAATGACACACATTTCGAGCGTAGCGCATTGCGCCTCTCATGTGTCCCCCGACGACGTCGTGGCCCGACGTCGTTTTGACATCTCGCGCGCGTGATTTAAATAAATGGGCGGCGCTCTCGCATACACACTAGGGAGAGAATGAGAGAAAGAGACGCTCCTGAGTGACACGTACACACAAAAGTTGAGAGGTCTCGCACTCTGGCCTACACTGTGTACATATTTTTGGGCGCAGAGTGTATATTGAGCTGCGCGGCGTCTTTTTAGCTCGGACGAGAATATTAATCAGTGGAAGGCTTTTTCGCGAGTGTGTTTGCTTGGGTTTATCGGCGGTGAGGATTTTGTTTGTGTCCCGCTAAACGGGTAGGGCTGTCCTTATTTTTTTGTACTTTTTAGGGGACCGGTTAAGATCTCGAGTTTACTTGGTACACACATTGGGATGATTTATGATCTGTGATTAATTATTATTCACGGGCATGTTTGCTGACGTTCATATCATTGAAATTCGGGATTTATTTTGATGTACAATACTAATGGAATTTGCCGTTGGCAATAAACATTTTGCGCAATGTTTTTAATGAACCATCATTGCATTACTTTTGAATTTTAATTTCGAAAAAAAGTCAATCAGTAGATAGAATGTATCAAAAGGATAGTGATATAACAAAATAACTAACACAATATTACTTCTCTGTTCCAGGCGGACACTTTATTAAATCGTCAAGGGGACTATTATGCGATACGAAATAATCAGCAGATAGGAAAAAAATGACTGCGCACGGCTCAGCGACTTGGCTGTCCAGCATAGTCGCCTTCCTCATTTTCATCAATGGTGAGTAATCGTTATCTATTTTTCTGTGTTATGTCCAATGAGCAATAGATTGTTTTTGCAGCGAGTTTTTTGGATATCGAAACTTTTCTTCCTGTTCCGCGTTAAATGTAATAAAACTAATAATACTGGCTTCGGCAGGTGCAGAGAAGTTATTAAAGTCCCTTTGGAAACTGATTACTTATTAAGATTGTCAATTAGTTTTAAATGAGAAAAGTAATTACCTCTCGAATGAGATATTAATTATGACATCGTAAAAGTTTCTTTGTAACAAATATTGCAAAATAAATCATGATATTTTTGCAATTACAAAACAATAATGGTAATCAATCATCAAAATATGATTGGGTACATTATAATCGCCAAAGCCAATCAAAAGCCCCACGATTAAGTAGCAGTAATCCACAAACAACATCTGCAGAGCAAGTATTTATTCTGCAAGAATCTCGAAAGTCCATTGCGATTTTCATCTTTTTTATTTTCTCTTCTCACGCCAGCACGTATATAGTTACACAAGCGGCGTCGCTCGATAAATCGACCAGGCTAAATCAGAGCCGACTTAGGCAAATCGCCTTTTCCGCGGCCCGTTTATCAGTAAATGATGCCGTGATCTAGCGCGAATCCATATATATTCCGCGAATTTTCGCTTTAAAAATCTCTCCTCTATATATATATGTCGCGGCGCAGCGCAGCGATTAGCCCAGAGAGCTTGCGCGTGTGTGATGTGTATGTGTTTATAACGATAAATAAGCAGATTAAATTGCGTAAGCTACTTAGAGTTTATTTAATGCTCTCTCGATGCGGCCGGGCGAAATGTATTATTGTCGAGCGGCTGAGGCAACGGTTATTGTTTCTAATATCGTTTTATGCGATGGTAATGGGCTCGGGAGTCATAATTCTAAATGACTATTGCTCTTTCTCGAGAAGAGAATGAGAGAGTTTTATCTTGGAAAGGCAAGCAACGAGGAGATCTTTCGTGCAGCGGAGGTTTGTTACTATGCTCATCGACGCAGCGTGCGACCATAATTTCCAAACTAAAAAATGGCATCGGGTAAGCCCTAATTGCGGATATCGATGAAATCAAACCGATCGACTCGGTCACATTAAATATTTTCCACTTCTCGCTCTGGGAAAACTGATTAAAAGCTCGTCCTCGTCGACTAGATAAGATTTGCCAATCAGACAATGCTAATTAGTTTCCCCCTTGGAAAGACATTTTTTGTCCTCGCGCAAGAATAACCCTCATTATCCAGTTCAACTCACCACCGGCGCGCTTTAACGACGCTCATTTTCAATTTCATCGATTGCCATTTTAAAAAGTAGCGGAGGCGCGCGCTTCTTTATCATCGTCGAATCGTCGACGACTTCTCGGAACACTTCTGCCTCTCGAGAGATCGAAGGCAGACTCGATAAAAAGTAGTCGTGGTCCTCGACGTGACCTCGTTATATACCACAACGCTGGCTTGTTAAGGACGCGAATTTATTTCCATGCAAATTAAGAGGGAGAGAGCTTTGCTAAACGAATGATCATCATAAGCGATCGCGTGAAATTCAGGGAAGAATCGTAAATTATTTACAACTCTGGTCGATGCCCTTTGTTTGTTTTCTCTCTCGATATTTTTTACACTCTATAAACAAAACTCTGAATTTCGTGCACGGCGTGTGAAAAATTCTTGATTTCGCACACGCTGCGTTTCAGAATGTAACTTCGCACATTCGTGTCAAAAAATAGTAATCCTCACACTCGCACGTTTGTCACGCTTGTATTTATAATATACCATATATGATGAGAGCATTTCGCACCTTTTAAGACTGATTGAGGTGCTGAACGAGTGCAATAACAGCTTTTTACGGAGGGTTGTAAAACCTGCGCATTGGGCATTCAAACGACATTTATACAAGTTTTATTTGCGCGACGTGTTAACCTTCATGTGTGGTAGTACGATTTTTGGAAAAGGTTTTATTGCTCTAAAATTACGGGGTACTGTTAACAAAAATTTATGACGGGAGAGGAATGGCGTAAGCTCGTCGTTGAAAATGCTGGAGTTAATGTTTATTGGATTATTTACGGGTCTTTGAAAGCCGTAAACGCGTCGATTTATCTATGTGTTTTTCGCGCTATATATGGGAGTTGACAAGTACAGCAATACGTAATCATTTTATCGTAATTAGTCAGTGTCGACGATTCGCGAGTTTTTTGTCTCCTTATCGAGAACAGAGGATGTCCGATGTCCGTTGAAAGATCTCAAATGACGCTGGAACAAATGTACCTTATCTATTTGAAACGCGATAAAAGTAGTCGCCAACATTCCGGAAATTTCGTTCGCTCAACAAAGTGTTCACCATCGATCAGTGTCCCCCAAAATTCCAATACTCCAGCAACAAAGGCTTACTCATCTGGATCAACTGCTATTGCAATGAAGTAAAAACTGAAAAACCCTTGTCGCGAAACTCCCCCAGATTATCTGTCGCACGTAGATGCACTCCTATCGCAAAAAAATGTTTGCAATTCTTCGATCTTAAGCCGTTATCTCTTTTTTCATTGGACGACGTAGAGATGGGTGCAAAAAAGCTCGAAATACTCGCTTCGTGTCCCGATTCTGGGTCAACGTCAACCGGCTAATCCTGAGCGCGCTGCTGCATGTCACGCCAATCGAAGACACGAGCGTGCACGTGGGCTGTGTCATGCTACCTACACGTAAAATGTGGGAGCTTTCCCGCTTGATTTCCTGTGCATATTCATGTGCACGAGATGCGTGCACGGATGGATGGTTGACTGCTGCTGCTGCGTTTGTTAATTGATATGTTATTTGCTGGTTTGTGGGGATGTGTAATGCATTCGTTCGCACGTATACGTGTATATTAGTCTTCAATAATATTTTTCAATGTTCGTTTTTAAGCTGAGGTTTTGACAAAAAACAATACACTCAACGTATGTTTACGCAGATTTGTTTATAAATGTTAAATTTTATCACTTTTTCCTTCTACTTTTCCCACACATCGAGAATAATTTTGCAGTTGGCAAAATAGTAGAAAAATTTCAGTAGTTTTTTATTTACAATGTTCTGCGTAAGATAAAGCGCATGCTTGCATGAATTTGATTCGCGAGATGACTGACGTAATTCCTGTGTACGTGATCGAGTAAATCTTTAGTTAGTTGATGAAAATGAAATTCAAACAAAAACCTCAAACTCGTCTAACTAAACAAAAGTAAAGCTTCCGCTAGTAGACGGATATTTTCCTCGTGACTCCGGAAAGAGAAAATCAAACTCACATCCCGACTACGAAAAACAGGCGCAAAAAAGCAGATTTCTTTCTGGCAATCGGGAAATTCCAATCCCCTGAAGCCTTGGCGCTAGCAGCGCTCGGTGATAAATTAGACCGTCGAATAAAAGGCACCGTAATCACGCGGGGAAAGAGTCATCGAGTGTTCCAAAGAAGAGAGAGAGAAGCTACTGCCTCCGCCCCGTAGACTTCATCGAAAATTGCACGTGACGGCCAAGGCACATGTACATATATAATCTTTATTAGAGAGCTCGGCGATCGCATTGTTGGAGGCCTGCATTGTGTGGGCGCGACCAATCTCTGCTGCTGCCGCCTTATCAAAGATTCCTCGTAGTCGGAGTTAAGGTAGACCTACAAAGACGTATGCCAAGTTTGCGAGTGAGCAGTGTCGCGATACGGATAGCGTTGTAAGGGCTGCTGCTGTTATCGGATATGCAGATGTACGCGGACGATTATTTCGCTCATGCTGGCGGTGCTTGCGTTGATTCCGTCGATAATTATTCTACGCGAAGGAGTCCAGACAATGGGCTTGAGAGATGTTGCGGGAAGATGAGGAGTTCTTGCTTATGCGTAGTAAACTAGTTGCCGAGGAAGTTTGCTCTAATGAGTTGCGAGCTAAGTATAGGATTGTTAGAAAGAAAGTGGTGGTGGAAAAGGTGGAAGTATATCTTTTGGCTTTAAAAAGGCTCCAGCAAAAATGCAACGATCGATCGACCATTCCCTTTTATGTAAGCGAATTATGTAGATGGCATGATATGATTGCAATAGGAATTCTCGTGTAGTAAAAATGTCAAGAAACCTCGGAATTAGTAAATCCCGTATGTTTGCGTGATAAATTACTTGTAACCATCAAAATTGATAAACAAGAATTCTGATTCACGTAAATGCATGCTTTAGTATTCCATTAATCCCACATTTTGATTGAAAAAGCCTCTCTCTCTGTCCTGTCCTAAAAATAAAGCCATCAGATTTAATATAATCTAATCTCTTTTGACCGCGCTTTTTTCCACCTCTCCCATTCATCCCCTCTTCCTCTTTCCCTTCCTCTCGCTTATAACGCGTGGCTCTGCCTCTAGAGGCTTTTCATTAGCATCTAAATGACTTCGGCGTGACCAGGTATCGAATTATTGCGCGAACGAGCGAATTTGCGTTGAATATAAAATTTGGTTTACTTAGGCGGGGTCACGAGTAAGTGTTAGTCGTGTGTCATAAGCCGCAGAAAAAGTAAAGTGGAACATTACGCGTGTTCGGTCATAGGTGTACAAAACGAGAGAGCTTAAGCCATTATCGTTTTAGCAGCAGGCACAGTCAACTGCTCTTTTTGAATTAGATTGTGTTGCTTTGTAAAATTAGGTCGAATGCTTGTGCGCTAATTCAGTGTGGCCACGTTAAGTGCACAAAGATCTTTCAAATTTGTCTCTGAGCGTTCCATGCAGATGCAAATTTTCTTTTTCTTTTTTTTCATATATCTGGGTTTGCGCGTTGATTGTTTCTGCCTGCATTCGGTAATTGCAAACGCTGGAAACTCCATTAAACGCGTATGCTAATTAATATTCGATTTATTGGGGGTCGTAAAAATTTGTGCAATATAGGGGAGATGCGCCTAGTATGGTCTTCCGACAGCTATTTTGGAGGTAACTTTTTATGGACGAGATGAAACTTTAAATTTATAATTTTAGTGTGTTCCCTAGACCAAATTTCTAGTGGAAAAAATTGTCGTGCGGCATACCCGACATTTAAAAAAGTTATTTGCGTTGTATAGATCCACATCCAACAGTAATATTTGTGTATTTGTTATTGATAATTATGGTTATTTAATTGAATGGATTTGGAATTATAGTTATCGATAGTCTGTAACAGAATAAATTATCGGAAAATTTGCTAGGGACGGTAAGTGCTTGATCTCGATCTATTTGTACATGTGTGTATTAGAGAGATGCGCATACCGACATCCATCGATGTTAATCGATATGGATATAAATGTGTGGTAGGAGGTGATGCGTATCCTAGACCAACTAGCAATAGTCAGTTAGCGCTCATGCACTTGAGAGGAAGGTTCTCTCCCCTCAATTGCTTGCACTAGCTTTCTGTGACTTAAAATAATAGGGCTAAGAACTGGCCAGTGACTGGTCAACACAGGGTCATGATTTTTACCAGGGAATAGTTATGCTTAATAGATCATAAATATACACCAGATAACTGGCTTACAGTGGCGCCGTCTGTTGGTGGAACATGGAAACGCAAAAATAGCCATACTGGGATTTTGCCATACTGGGCGTATCGCCCCGAAAATAGCCATACTGGGAGCTAGCCGTACTGGGGTTATCTTCTCTAATAAATTTTATAAAGTTGAGCCAGTCATATAAATCTCTTGGAGAAGAAATTCAGAGAGCCATGAGAAACGCCAAAATCTTTCCCACGCGACCCTTATTTATTACAAGAAAAATATAGCAACATCAAGGCGTGCGTCGTAAAAAATGCATAATTTTTTTAGAAGCCGCTACGCGTCGCCGTCAGCGTTGCATCTCCCACGAGACGAGCTTTAATCTCTCTCCTCGTGATAAATAGTCCAAAAGCTCGCGGCACTGTACTTCCTCTCTTCTCCTGCGGTCGCTATACACTGACCCGCCTTCGCGTCATCGCAGCTGCGGCTGCTGCTGTGGCTCTATTTCCACGAGAAATGCATTTTTCATTCTTCGGAACTTGCAACGGCTGCGGATTTGCGTGGTCGTACTTTTTTCTCTCTCGCTCCCTGGAGCCATGCATGCAAGGGCCGATTATCGAAATGCGGCTGGTTTGATATGAGTCGGATCGATTCGACCCGGTTTCGGTGAGCTGCAACAGAAGAGACTATATGCACATACGCGTGTAGCGGAAAGGAGAACGCTCGAGGAATCTGTGCGTAAAATATGACGATTGTTTTTAGCTTCGAACCACGGCTCTTTGCCTGCCCGAATCGTATTAAATTATCGGGGGGAGGTCGAGTTGCGGGCTTATTGGTTTTATTGATTCGGTTTTATTCTCGGTTCGAAGCGCTTTGCTTATATTTCTTCCTAAATGTGTTGGAAAGTTTTTTCGCGCTATACATGTTTCGTGATAATATCTAAAGGTATTGACCAAAAGTTATTATTCTAATAGACACGTCGGTTTAGCAAGGAAATTCTTCATCAAAGTTGCGTTTCAAGGAAGAATATTCTTTCCCTATCGTAAAGTCAACCAACTTTGTAGTGTAGACTGAAGAAAACTTTATATAGAACGCATAGAATTAAGTTCGGGAAGCACAAGTATAATGCAGATTTTTATAATGTTCATAAAAAACTGAAATGTCGGCTTCTTCCTTTTACCATACTTTAAAATACTAAAAAAAGGTTCCTTTATTAATAAAAAATCTCATACAAGACTCTTCTGCACAAATTGCACTCCTGCAAAGTAAATTTTTTGGAGCGTTATGCAGCGTTATCTTTTCTAGCAGTTTACCATTCAACAATTTTCCGTAAGCATAAGACCTTCCCGTAAAATAATCAATGAGCCCGGTATTTCCCCTAGCAGTCAACAGTATTACATTTTCCCTAACCAACTACAGTCTCGCCTTTTAACGATATTCGTGCAATCTAACGCAGACTTCTAAAAGATGTAGCAAGAGAGAGAGAGAGAGAGCCGTGTCCGTGTCTCGGCAGCTTCTCGACCTAACGACCCTTCAGTCCCTGGCGGGCACAAAACGAGCAAAATCAGCTGCATTTCTAATTAACAACTGACGCGCGCGCGCAGATGAGCGAAAAACCTTTGAGCTTGATGACACGGTGCAAAGGAACGAGAAAGTCCCGCCCGAGGACTAAAGATTCCTCTCGTTGCTGAAGCCTCTATTATGCTCGGCCGAGTCGCAGTAGCAGCGCGCGATAATTATAAACGACGCGCGCGAAACATCGATGTAACCTGGGGCGCCTTGTTTGCTCTCAGTCATGTCTTCTGGCTGGAGTTGTATATTATGGATGAAGCTTGGCGCACGGGTTGCAAGCTATGCTTTTAATCAGGCGTGGAGGGAAAGAAGTCTGCAGCTTAACTTGTATTATCATGGAGCATTTATCCAGCTTGTTCAAAGTTTTAGTTTGATTTTAGGTAGACAGGTTTTCGATTATTCGTCATCAATTTTCATAACGATATTCTAGATTGATTTCTGCTCGCAGCTTCGATCCTCGTTATTAAATTTCAAATACCGTTTTATTCGAAAATTATTTTAATAAAAATATTTTTCTGTGTTACCGTTGAAAAATGTCTTTATGCTCTTCGATACGAGTAAATATGTAAATTATATTTACATATGTGAAATCTTCCAAAAAAACTTTTTAAAATTAAAAACCTTGGCAAGAAAAAGACTGAAAAAAGTAGTGAAATCTCTAAATATAAAAATGTCAAGTACATTTTTTTTTCTTTTTTTTCTGCTATACTGATTATATCTTAATAAATTTTGTAAAATTAAAGTTAAAATTAGTTTTCCCAAGAAATAATATTTTAATGCGTATAGCAAAAAAACATGTACTTGCCATGTGT